>CM052319.1:20799787-20836863 GCA_028455605.1 Lasioglossum malachurum
GTGTGGTCTCTGTTTCGTGGTAAAAGTGGGCTCTACCGTACGCATAGTAGCTGTTCCGTGCTAAGCGTGAGCGTGCCAAAAAGTGGCCCGGGCGTGAGCAACGCAGACCCGGGCGTGAGCACTCTCATATCCTCTCTGATGTTACGTAGCTTTGACAACGTAGAAACGTTCGAGTTTCGTCTCTAGAATGCACTGATGCGTGGTGCATTCCAGTACCGGCAACATTTGCCTAACGTTAGACGAGAATCAACGAGAACTTGACAAAGAACTGCGAGTAATCTTATCGATTCAGGGAAAATACATCTTCGCCTCCGAGTGTTTTCTTTCAACAATGTTCTCGCATCATGTTTTGCTGATGTACCCTGTTTTGTTCTACGAAGATCAGTAAACCGTACCAATAAGGGTATCATTCCTTTCTTGTGGCAGAACTTGCACCGTTGTATTCGCATACTTATGCCAGTGCTTGTGCACACCTGAAGGCATATTCAGTAGAACAAGATATTTCATATTTGTAAACATCGAACGGAGTAAGTCGCAATTATATAATAATAAATTTACGAAGCGATTAGAGGTTAACGAAAATGATTTGATGCTTTCCTATTTCGTCTAGTCATTTCTCTAACCTATCTATAGTGATTTAAAGAGAAGGATATCCCCTAGTGTCCTGCTGACTTTTTCAGTTTCTGCACGATATTAAACAGTTAGCCTGTAAAATATGTAATATCAAAGTTCAACGTCTATTTTCCAATAAATAATCGATGAATCATTAAGAAACATTCAGTCAGTCTTGTCACCGGGTACCTTCTCTCATATGTTTGTTTCACGTTTCAATAAATTATTTTCTCACCACACGTATTACTTTTCTTATACATTTCCCTCGATAATTGCCAGCGAAAAGCCTTTATTATTAGTTCGTCTCTATTTGATAGGATCAAAATGACTGGCGGCACAACCACTGAACCACAAAAGTCTGCTAACAACCCCTTGGAGCAGTTTGTACTGCTCGCGAAAACTGCGAAGGGGGCAGCTGCCATAGAACTAATAAAGCAAGCCGTAGAAACACCAGGTGTTAATGTGTTCGGGGAGTTGTTAGATATGCCCAATATCAAAGAGCTAGAGACTGGGCCCTATGTTCAATACTGGAACACGTTGAACTTATTTGCATACGGTACCTACAAAGAATACTTAGAAAACAAAGATAAGGTTTTGGAGTTAACTCCCACGCAGAAGAAGAAGCTGCAGCACTTAACTATCGTAACACTAGCCACAAAGTCCAGATGTATACCATACTCTGTGCTTCTCGAGGAGTTAGATATAAAGAATGTTAGAGACTTAGAGGATTTAATAATTGAAGCGATTTATGCGGACATCATACACGGCAAGCTAGATCAAAAGAATTCACAGTTAGAAGTAGATTATGCGGGTTTGGGACGAGATGTTAGACCAGCTGATACCAATGTAGTGGCTGAAACATTAGCTGCTTGGGGTCAGGCTTGCGACACAGTGTTGGCGTGTATTGAAGATCAAGTTACCAGAGCAAATCTGGAGAAGCAGAAAGCAACGAATCACAAAGAAAGAATACAAAGAGATGTAAGTATTTTGTGAATGGACATAGAGGAACGTGGTAGCGTTTTTCTTACGGATTTGTAATTTTTTGGTAGATTGCTAATATAAAGAAGAAGATAGCACAAATAATTGCGAGCGGAGTGCAGGAGGCTGATATGCCAGGAGGTAGTTCTGGTGCAGGGGGAAGCGAATCTAGTAGAGAAGCCTTATCAATTCCTCCAGACTTAAAGAAGAAACAAATAAAGATCAAAGGTATGAAAAGCAGTGGTAAGTACTGGAAGACATAAATTCAGTTATCTTCTATCCCCATGGAATATATCCTATTGATAACAGGATACCCAGTATGCCTTATTATTCACACTCACTGATAATTAAAATCCTTGCAGTCCTAAATTAATGTAAACCGCGATCGATAATGGTTAACATAATCGAGGAGTACCATGAAAGAAACGAATCCTGTGTATACAGTTGATGTACCAGAGAACTATAGATCACTGTTGTCTTTGTTTCACCGTTTTGTTACATGGGATGTACAAATTATTTTTAGCATGATATTGTTTGTGTTGTGTGTTAAAGATAAATGAAGAAGGAGATGATATAGGATGATGAACCAGTAATAAGAGTATACATATTGATAATTCTGAAAGGCAAAATGGTGGGAAAAATGTAGAATGAAATTTTTTATCAGAGATCTCGTTCTTCGTGTGCTGCTTTTGACCAATCACGAAATCCACGCACAGACTCTCTTAAAAAATCTTTATTCTTCTTTTTTACCTTCCTTTTATCGTTAGGAAGTAGCCAAAGAAATAAAAGATTTCTTAAGAATACTCGGAGTTGGGTAAATTCGGTTTCAAACGAGTCTTTATTCAAATATTCATAGGAATAGGAATTTCTTCAAATACTGCCCGACTCTAATTACTGTTTAAGGGCACGAAGATGACTTGATAGATTAGGTTCCTAGGGAAAACAGAGTCGCAAACCTGCATTTGTCATAATATTTTATTTCTAATCGGTATCGTTGTATTAAACGCTTTGGGAAAAAATTGCCTGGTCGTTAATTTTTTTACGAGCGAACGGTCATTAGCAAATTAGCCGAGCTTGTAAAAACTGAGGAGATTGTCGAGTAGAAATTGTTATGAACGTTCTCTTAATTATCTTCGGGACTGGAGATATAAAATTTACTGTCAGTGGCTCGTAATTAGCTACAATCACCACGCGTGATTGATATATAAAACTATAAAACAGATAATAATACGTTTCTTTCACGACGGACGGGAGAAATATACTTTTACAAATAAACGTGTATACAGCTTGGGCGACCTGTTCACTCGAGACACCCTGTATACATTCGGCAAATCGCACACACTCGCGTCTAGAAGAGTATCGATCCTTTTTTCGTCGTTTGCGTCGAACCGTTCTTTCTTCCATTCTATTTTTCTAAAGAAACTGATATATTTAGCCGCGAGAGAGTGGGAGAACAAAATGTAACTAGTCAGATCGAGGAAAAGGATTAGAGGAAAAAAAAGAAAGGAAAGGAAGGTTGTATGCTTAGGAGAGTGTGACGGTATACGAACGACGTCGTTGCTTAGCGAACGAAGAATGTCAAGTCGAACGTCAAAGCGTTGTAATTGCTAAAAAAAAAAATGTGGAATAAACAAATAATTTATTTTAGCGAGGCTTTTTCTATTCTTCCGCACCCTTGAACGCATCTCCTTGTTTCTGCGAGCCGGGATACTTCTTGGTAGAATTCACTAGGTTTATAGTCACTTCTGTTAGCACTGGAATCATTCAAGTAAATCCACTTTTATTTAAGTTATATAAATATTTAAATTTCGTTTTTGTCGTTGAAGGCTCAAGAAAGAAAGAATTTAAAAAATGATATTTTAGGGTATCAAAATCATTAGGTAGATTAGATTGATCGATTGCGTGTCCCTCAGACCCACTAATGTTTCAATAGCATGCTAATCATAAATGATATTGCCTAATCGGGATTTTCAGGATCCACTAACCCGGTAAAGCACCACGAGCTGAACGATGAGCCGAAATGAGAAGTCCACCTGTTCAGGTGAAACCTTGTGGCAAATCGGAACTTGGTCGGATCATCTCTCTGTCTTTGCCTGGCACGACAATGATGACGAGCGGCGCGTCAGTCTCACTGTAATTTTTTGTACTTTTTGAGAAATAAAATGCCTCCTGAAACATGTCTCACGCTTATTGTAGAACATGCACCTCGTTGCGGCATGAATAAGAATGATCGAGATGATCTACAGCAGGGTATCTTTTATCCTTTGCGCAGTGGAATCATCGAGGAATCAGACTGACTAAATAAAGCGTTAATTAACAAGTCCAGATGATTTTAATCGCTGCAATACGTTCGAATAACGAAAAACAATTTCTTTTACAGTATCCTCTCGCTGTAGTTGTGTCTGCTACTCTTTATACACTCGTTGCTGATTCCGATGATGTAACTATAAAGTGAGAATACTGTATAAATTTATTGTGATATAATTTTATTTTTCTTGCAACATTGTTTAGTCGTTAAAGAATTTTCTGTGAACTTCGATTGAAGATATTAATACACAGAGTTAATCAATTAATTGAGAAAGTAAACATGAAATCAGAACGTATTGCAGGTCCAATTAGGCTAAACGTACAGTTAAGTGTTTATTATACTGTAATATTTTATTGTGTTGTACAATGTAAATGAATAAAGTGTATAAACTACGAAATTCCCTTTAGTATGTAATATTTAAACGGGGGATTATATAGCAGAATGTTTAATAACAGTTAATGACGTTTTTTAGTTAATGTGGAACCTGACGTCGTCTTAGTGGAGTAAACTGATTTTTGCAGTCTCTGAAATTCACGAAAATCCATATTTCATATAAACATCTAGTAGTTCATGATTGTTCCATGGGGTGTCTTGAAAGGATTTGGCGAGGATCAATAATAGCACTGACTCGGTTACTCTTACAATAGATTTTATTTTTACTTTTTTTTTTCATTCATTGTTGCCCCCTTTAATGAATACATCGTAATATCCACTTATACTTGTGTTCCTACCTTAGCGCTCGTACGTATTTAAAATATGCTTAGACCGTAACAGTTTTGAACGTGGTATTTTTTTTTTAAAAGTTCTTGACATTGTCATTGCATTGCATTATTTGATTCTTTTAAATAATTTATCGGTGCGCCGGTTGCTTCTCCGCACTCTTAACACTGTCGAATGACTAAATTGGTTCCGTATGAACTAAACGTTGTTTTATCTCATTTCGTGACTCGCTGTATACTACGCAGATATATTTACAATTGCCACCTTAAATAATATTTACACACCCGGCCGTATTAGGATTATCGTTTGGAAACGGTCAAGTTATATTTGCGTTGTTCCGTCTGGCCAATATCGTCACCGCGGAAAATCAAATTAATGGCCACCGATATCTAAAATGCTTAACATCTAAGCTTTCCATTTAGTCGTTGAAAATGTTAATCGGAACGAAAAATCAGATCTTCGAAAGCCAAACAATGGATACCGGGCTCATTTGTACCCAAAGTCTGGCACGATCCCTACAATACATATCGAAGAATGAAAATTTTCTACACCCAAATACACAGGATGATTCTACGTCATCAAATATAATAATCGACATTGTTTCAGAAATTTTTCTAGTCCAGACTCCAATCCAGTATTCGGGAATTAATTTCAAGAAAATTGTTCAATTTCGCGCAGTTGAAATTTTGTACATCGTACTCGTAGATTTTTAACATTGCTTCGGAATCATCCTGTATAGTCGCAACGACGCTAGACGCTGTCTACGAATGAATAATAATCTCGAGGATATTGAACATTTTTCAGTGACTATCGCTACAAATGAAACCTCGCAGTGTCTACGCGTAGGATAGAGTGGGATATGTGTATCGTTTGTGCTTAATAGTCACGACTCTACGTAAGAATTTACAATTGTTCGGACACCTATGTACAACAGACGCTACAGAACGATGTCGTTCTTTCTTCGTTCTCATATAAATTTCAACTATTAAAATTAGAGCGATTATAGTTTTACGAGAAAACATTCGGAACACGCGCCGCATTTAAGTTCTACGTTTAGCAATTCCTATAGTCTGCAGAGAGGAGTCGAAAAGAAGGAAAAAAGATTCCCTAATAGTCTACTACGATCGTGTAGTCGAAATCGTTTAAAGCGAGTTTTATAGTTAGTATCGAATACGTATATGTGTTTTTAAACTTTCCTCTTGAAGTGTCTTATTTTCTAGGATCCCGTAATTATATATTTACAGAGATGTATAGTCATATGTACAGAAAAAATCTCGTTAAGTAGGATTATCGTTTTGTCTCACTTTTCTTCTTTGTTTTTCTTTTTTTACAAAAATTACAGATACCGGTTAATCGCCTCGTTTTGATTTTTCTTTTTGTTCATATATCATTCGGCGCAATTATTCGCATTTGGCAACGATCTGGCTAACTTTCAATGTTCCTGTTTCGCTTCTCCCTTTCGTGTTCGTTCGTATCATTACAGCACACAAACCACTCCGACTATTTTATTTACAGTATCGTCCCGTACGTTTGTCTATTAATTAGCGAGTCGCGTTATAACGTGCACCGTGAAAATGGTCGGCGTATGTACAAAAGAGATTTATACGCAATCCACGTGATTAATTCCACGTATTATGCTATGATCACAGAGGAAACCAGAGCAGTTCTTAACATGCGAGTTAATAATTAATTAAAGTCGATGGTTATGCGTCACCTTTGGCGAACGGTGCGTGTTGTCCGATACTTAGCGACATTATGGTCTCGTGTGTTTATTGGTTATTCGACCGGGATTAATCGCGAACATTGCTATTACGGTGGCCAATTTATGGTTGTTCGGCTAAATAACAATTCACTTGAACGAGGAACCCAACGAAATGCTTTATTGTTCGTCTGAACACAGATAAAAATTGTATGATACGTCTGGATCTCTTTTCGCATGGTAGAGCACGTGTCGGAAATCATATGAACAAAAATGAAACGCGCGAGAAAAAGATAAGTTAAAAATATAGAACGAAAATATACAATGACATATATAAATGTAAACAAACGTATTAAAATAAATAGGCCGAATTATAATCAAAACATATCAGATTAAATTGAACGCGTTGAAAGGATCATGTAAAAAGTTCTCTAAAAACATACCCGTGTAAAAGGAGAACCAGACGTCCTTAATTTTTGACAATTAAAAATGTGTTTACAGTCGCACACGGAAGTACTTAAGCGAACCATAATTTTATCTGTTTTAAAAATCTTTTAAGTGTTTGTGGTTCGTTGAAATACTTTACAGAGACAGAGACTGTACCACAATTTCTTTGTCACAGTAGTCTTCTATTTGAATAAGTAGTTATCGTATACAATGATATGTCGAAAACGCCGAAATAAATGTTGAATGTATCTTCGTGTTCAGAATGAAATCGATAAAATGAACGTCTATCCGATTGATATCCTTGCAGACTGGCTTGGAACACTCTGAATTCGCATGAACACCTGCAGGCTAATGAATACAGGAAGTACGAAGATTCACGTTGTAATTTCACCTTAATTAACGCAACACCTCCACCAAACTAGGTAATACTTTTTATAGTACACGTGACACACGATAACACAAGAGGTGTGCAAATCATTAGACTGAATTAGCTCTCTAGCGTTTCACGAGAAAGTATATCAAAGATTATTGTTTAGAATAATTTCGACGGTTCTTCGGTGCACTGATTACAAACGGTGAACTATTATGTTCTCTCGTAAAAAAGTGTTCTTCGTAAACAATTATCAATACCATGCATTTCTGAGCTTGTCTTCTTTCCGTAGTGGATTTCTATGGTTGTCGATCACAATTTTCAAAAATCTTTATTGCATTGGAACACCATGAACACCTCACTTGCACATGGTAGCAGGATACATTTGCCATACATGATTTTAAAAATGTTAATTGAGTATCGTACGACAGAAAAAAAATTGCTACGGGTAGACAGTGGATTTTTCTGTAACCTAACAATAAGATTTTTCTGTTTCAGGTATTTTAAGAAACGCTAGCATCCGCAGTGAATTAGGCCAGTTCCTCCCACCTTGCGCAAGCATGGACCATCTGCGTGATTGCAAATAATATCGCAAACAGGGCGCAACTTCTCAAGAACAGCTCCGAACGGTTAGACCCTTGATGCACCGAACTCGAGTCTAATAATTCACAGACCTCTCCGCACACTTCCGGTAAAGCTAAAATAATGCGTTTGTGCTTCAGAGGACAATCGAAACACTTTTTCTCTCTCTCTCTCTCTCTCGTATCGCCGCCTCGATGTACAGTCAGTCGTATTTACAAAACATTATGTTTAAACAACTACGGGCTTCTTCGAGATTGGTTTCAGGTTCAAAATAGCGGATTCCGGGGAGGGTTGCTGCTATAAGGAGACGTCGGCTTGGCTCACCGGCCCGTTGCCTATCCTCGCGTTATTGTTTATTTGCTTCGTTGTGTTCGCGTTCTCTTTAGTCGTCGTCGTCGATGTAGGATTCTCCTTTGTGTCTTTGTTACCCACAATTCCACTTTGTTCGAGGTCGTTGCTTGAGGTTTGCGTCAGCCGCGAGATCACCGTTGGCGCTGGTTTGCCATTTTTCTGGTCCTTCACCTCCAGCTCGTAATCTGTCAGCAAAAAATGCGTAATTATTAAACAATCATGCTTCTGTTAATTTCTGTGTACACTGTTTTATCGATAAATGTCCCGGGAAAGAGAACGAAGAGCGCCACGACTCTCTGCGACTCTTTCTTTGCCACACGTTGTCCTTCTTTGCGCCCAAAACTTTCGTCGTTAATTACACAAGTAAATATCATCGGAATTATATCATAATTGGTATCATTTTCATTAGAATGATTCCACGAATATGTTGGTGCAGGTCCCATAGAAAAATAATGAAAAATAAAGGACAGATTTTGCACTCGAGACACCTATTTTAGTAAAAATGGTATATGTCACAAAAGGTAGAAATCTCAAGCTTTAGAATCAACGGTGCTTTTTCATCAAAGGATAAATTTAATGAAATTAGATTGAACACTTTGTTTCTTCGCAGATTAAGCTCTCCTCCAGGAAGATTAAAATCGAGAGCTTCGGTCAGCGAACGAGTCACTTTATAAATCGTGAAGACCACGAATTAGTTTATTTAAAAGAGTCTCTAGCAAGGAGGAAGCTCTTTGCCGCGGATGTTTTGCCGTCGGCGATCTTGTGTGTATCAGCCGCTCAAAAGTCCTCGCTCTGGATTTTTTCTATCGAAACGCTTAATTAAAAATTGCGGTTGCCAGTCGTATAAAGAGGAGAAACAGGCTGGATAGAAAAACGGCCGGGAAAACACGGTGCCAGTAGCGTTTTCTTCGCGGAGCTCGTTAGTCGCGATAAACGCTGTTAACGAATATTGTTAAAATAGAAGCAACCCGCGCGGTTGTTGTAAATGTACACTTTTTTTTCTCTGTACCGTCTGGAACCAAGCTGCGTGTGTGGCCGCGAAAATATTTCAACCGGTGTCGCTTTAAAATAAAACCCGCCGCGAATTTAAACGTTTCGGGCAAGGCGAAGTTACGATCCCCGCCGGTATTATATTATTTTCCTATTATTTTATCCGTTGCCCGTATTACCGCGGTTTTAAAGCTTTAATACCGAAAAATATAATTGCCCAGCTAGCCACGATATTTACGATCTCGGCAGATTAAAGATATTAAGGCAGCGTTTCATAACGCGATTCGTGTAATCCTTTTTTCTCCAACTTTTTAATAAAATCGGGCAAGTTATACTGTTTCAACCCTGCTACCCCGCAGTCTCTCGCGATTATGGTATTATTTCCAGCGTACGCGTTCACGCTACTGTGCTGTGGAATTAGTGCGAGCGTAATATTTCTTTAACATTCGGATTTCGTAGAATTACTACAAATTAGTACTAATCGAATAGCTGGCGTTTAAAAAATTTTCGAAAAATGACACAAATGCATTTGCAGAGATTTAAATAGACATTATTTTTGATTGATTAGTGAGATCTGTCCTGAAATGATAAAAATTCAGAACGCACGGAGATGCAGGAAGTAAATGAAACGAAATGCTTGGTTCGAATCGAGCATTGGCAGACAATAATGCAGTCGCATCAGAGAACAATTTCCAGAGTCAGCCGATAGTCACTCACATTCGCTCTGCGTCCAGCAGTCAATGGTGCTGATAATGTGCTTCTTGACAGCTTTATTCTGATCGCACGTGGCACTTGTCAGCGTCACGGGCGCTATCATGGTCGAGACATTTGTCGCCGTCACGGCCGAGCTTTTGGTCGTGCTGTATCTCGGCATCATGCTCTGGCGAACGTTCCTCTCCGGTCGGATCAGGATAATGTACAACTGTCCGAACAAAAAGAAAAAAAAGTGGATCTCGTTTTACAAAAGGTACCAGCCACCGCAGATTGAATTCTAGCGAAATTACCTTCGGACTGAACAGACACGCTATAGTCACAGACGCTGACAGGCTGATAGTCACTGACATCGAGGTGATCCTGAGGGCGACGTTGCTGCCGGTGCCGAAATACAGGGGCACGAACGCCAACCATATCACGCAGGTGGTATACATTGTGAAACCTAAACGGAAAATTTAGCATTGCAAACATTTTGATATAATTCTATCTATTCGGGCATGCCACAATATGTACAGTGGCGGCCATAAGTTTAAGTACGCTTTAAAAAAGACGATAACTATTTTAATATTGTACTATACGATTTGAACTTTTCTGGGAAGCTAGAGCTATTAGTTTACTACAGGATGTGAAAAGAAATTTTTTCAAAAATTGCAATTGATCCGATTTGTTGAAAAAATACTAAAAGTTGCATTTTCAACTTTTTCATGTGGGCCTATATTGAAAATTTAGTAAATAGGTTTATATTTCGCGTTAATAATTATACTTCATTCAATGAAAATAGATAAATTAATGAAGCTTCGTTTCGTTTCGTTCATATATGTCAAGAAAGACACACTAAATATATGTGTATAAATCAAAACTACTCATTTTTGTCACAAATGCATACAATAACGTATTAACTACGGAAAGAAAAATTTGTTGGCCACCAGTTTCTTAAAACTGATGCGGAACATTTTTATTTTGCAGAAAGGTGCGCAGTCTATTGATCACTCCCGGTATGACACGTGGGGAGGAAGAAGAATATGGAGAACGTTTGAAGACTCGGCGAAAGAGGAAAAATTGGAAAGGAAATGAGAAAGGAGACGAAATTACGGGAGAATGAAGAAGGAAAATGGAATTGATGGAATTCTCGACAGGACGAGGAAGGGTTCACGTCGAGAAAGAAGGCGGGAATATTCCTGTCGAGGAAATGCTGCTTTTGATTATTTTTTCGAGGGCTCTGCATAAATTATGCTCCTGTTAGAGGGATGGTAGTAAGAATTGTTTGTTACGACTGACGGTGTAAAGTGAACGGAGATGAAAGGACAAGGTTCATCTTGTGGTACTAACGATTCAAAATTATGGAGCATTAGCGGAAGTCTTACATTGTTGTTTAAAGAGTGTTAAAAACATTTATGTATCATTTTCGAAGCGGTGAAAATGAGAAGTAAATAATTGAATTAATTTAGTGTGTCCACGACTTCAGGAAAATAAATTCTTAATTCTGTACAATGACAATCAAGTTTGAAACTTTAGGTACTTGAAGAGCTGAGTAATTGAGAAGCCAGAATAGTTCAGAACAAAAGCAGGGAACATTCAGCAAGAGTAAACTTTAAAGAAAGGACAATAGATTGTCAGACTCACCGATATGTTTGCTCTCATTGAAAGCCTCCGGTATCTTCCTAGTTAGAACTGCGTACACCGTGCAGACGACGATCAGCATGATGGGATAAGCGAAGGCGATCATGTAGCTGGCATCCACGTAACTGTTGCAGACGAGCAGGTTGTCTTCCCTGGTCGGGTAATGATGCATCGCCCTCGCCGGATCGATTATAATCCAAACTCCATTAATTAAGATCTGCACGAAGACTAAGCCGGAGCAGATGATCAGCTGCGATCGCGGTGATATGAACGATGGCCTCTTGGCGCTGTGTTTGCTCGCGTTGAAGATCCTCGATATTCGATTTGTCTTCGTTAGGAGGGCTGCGTACACCACGGTGAAACAGAAACCGGCGGCGAATCTGTCGAATAACGTGATGAGTGGTCTAGGGGACAAGGGTCCGCCTTAGGGGAGGCATGCGATTTTTTGTGAAATATTAAGATTTATCGAAACCCCAAGGATCATCCGATCTGGATCCCTGGTAGACGATAAATCTGCCGCAAGTTTTTATCACTGATAAAAACGAATCTTTATGGTGGGGGGCATGAAAGTTCGGCTGGGGTCCATTAAATCTCGAAAGGATGTCTGGCAGCGTCGTGGTAAAGTCAAAGAAGAGACTCTTTATTTGGAAACGTTCGTATAATTTAATGACGTATTTACAACACTCTTAACAAAAACGTGAACTCTGTTATAAAGCGTCACTTCTGAATATTTTGAAATTTTGAAAGAACCCTGGGGAAAAATATGAATTGTAAGCAAATGTAATTGCAAATTTCCGTTTAGCTTCGATTGAAAAGGGCGATTCAAGCCTCGTTCCAATGGATCCCGCGGTAGCGGGCAACGGATTGAATATTATCGAGGCAGCCTCGGGGACTCGGGGAAAAAGTACCGATTGTGAATATGTTAATGTTAATAATAATTCCGACTGTATCCTCCGCGGCACCGTCGCCCAGGGACGTTTAAGAGACCGGGGGGCAGGTGCAACTTCACTCCTAATGGATTCCGTGCTCCACTTTATATTCTTCTTCTGATTCCCCGTAATTGAATCTCTCGTAATTCACTTCCCGATGAAATTTCGTCTCTCGACTTTATCAGCTTTACCTCGATCGATCATGTATTGCATTCCGAGTTAATATACCTCGGCACCGGGGCGCGTTCCGTTTCCGCGAGGGAATTGGATTTTTCAAACTATCCGGGGACCGATCCCCGGCCAAAGAAAAATCGCCTTGGGAACTGGACACCGCGCGCCCTTTAACTTCTTACCTTTGGATACCGCAAACGATGTCCGTCGGTCTCAGAACCAGCGCGAACGTAACGAGATAGCAGAGCAGGATGCCGCACAAGAGGACGTAGGATAGTTCACGACCCGAGGCTCGGACCACTGGTGTGTCGTTGTGCTTCAGGAACACGCCACACACGCAGAATGTTATCTGGTGGAGTGTTAATTTTCTAATTATTTTCCAGCATGTCAACCTCGAGATTTCCTAAGGTAGTGTTCTGGCTTTCGTGGCCGAGTTTAGGAATTTTTTTCGGGATAACTATCGAACCTTCTGCACTGGGATTTTGCACGCGTATTTACTGGCACGTGTCTGACGTACGTGTGTGATTTTTTAAAGTATAAATAATCAAAATTACGCGAATTATGTATATTTTTGTGTAATATATGTTTTGAAAAATACGTGTCATGGCTAGACTGCGGATCTTTATGCGAAATAAAAAATGTTTGCATATTGATTGCAAGACACAGGAATGAAAAAAAATTTCTTTCTTCTTTTTATTATCTGATTAAGCTGAAACCAATACGCTGATGTCTTTAAATCTTTTTAACATGTCCACTGCTTTAGATTGTGCTGACCCATTATTGTCATAAATGCACAAAATCCGCACTCTAGTCATGGGATATGTGATTTCAGGCTTTCTACTGATCGAGACAAGAAAATGAAGTTCTTTATTAAGCAGTACGTGGAACAATCTGAATAATTTAAATATTTTACGACGTTTTTTCAAGAAGTTACAACGATTTGGACATGGCTCGATAGTTCTAGTGTTAAACGTTAGATAAAATGAGCGGTTGCTTCTTCGAGGTCCATTTAAAATTGACGTCGGTTACAATGGTTGTCCTTAGTATCCGTGGAAGGATAGTGTATTTACCAGAATCCCAGAGGCGGAGAAGGACATGGCGCCAATCGCCCATCCGCTCTCAGGTCTCAGGAACTCCTCAGGGATGTCCCGGCAAGTGGAATGCGTCTCGTCGGGCACAGTGCCTTGACGACACGGGATGCACTGTGTCTCATCCTTGGGGTGCCGTATCTGTTTAACGAACAATCAAATTTGATCTGTACCTCGACCGCTGTACCTCACTTTGCTCGTCCCGCAGGGCAAAAACGTTCAAAGAGGAAATTTGTTTCGGAAATCCGCCGTCGCGGATCAAAGCCACTTCCGTTCACTCGGACAAGACGTTCTCGGTGCAGGTATGCTCAGTCGGAAAGTATAAAAAGGAGGACAAAGGATGCTGGAAAGCCCCGGTGTATAGATATCGAAAGATGAAACGAAAATTGCCTTTTCCTTGCGATCTTCCTGCGATTCAGTTTTCTTGAAAGGATGCACAGCGGGAGATTGGAGAAGAGAACTTCAGGTATCTCGCAGAAATTTTCGATAGCTCGGATTTATCATATATTATTCTTGTTTAAGCTGTTCACCGTTTTTCTAATTACAATATTCACTGTGGTCTTCTCTCTAATTTTTTGTTCACGGAGCGGGTTGAACTTCAACAATTCTTCAACTAAGACTTCAACGATTCCTATGAAATGTCCGATTTTAGAATCCGACTCTTATAAAGCGTTTCGATCAAGAAATGCTGTTACAGTCTATAGGTTTTTTATTATTATTATTAGGTTGTAAAGAAAGAAATGCAGGATTTTTGATCCTTTGTTTTATTTGCGATTTTATACTAATAAATATTTACCTTAATTTAGTGAGTTATATGTCATTTTAAAGCTTGTTTTAAGCTCTATTAAATGTAAATGAAAAAAAAGTTTGTAAATGAAAAACGTGAATGACCATAATATCTTGTTGTCACAATTGCGTTGTTCAAAATTGCGTTTGTTTAATGTCATTGCTAAAGATCGGACATTTCATACGCAACAATCTAATATTAACTTTTTCGCATAATGCGGTTTCACCCTCGTTTCCCATATCTCCGCACGTGCGAGGGATACTTTTGTGATCTCCTTCCTGTTGACGCATCCCGTCTATTGTGCGGACTCGATTCATCATAACCGCCCCCACCCTTCTGTCTCTCGAGTGACATCCGAATGATTTTTCACGGGCGCTCGATGGCCGGGTGAGAAATATTTCGGGTAAGTTAAGTGGAACGATCACGAACCTGATATTGGGTACAGTTGAAGCAGTGCCAGCAGCATCTCTCGCCCTCCACGTACTTCTTTGCCTGGCCGACTTCGCAGGGTAGCGAGCACACGCTTTCGGGTGGCAGAGGGTGTCCAAGTTTAAATTGGATTTCTGCAAGGAATATTCAAGTAGCTGGCAAACAGGGACTGCGAATTCGATTCCGGCGGGCCGAACGAGGAACTGGTCGAAGAAGAAACGAGAAAAAAAAAAGAAGAAGAGACAGGACAGGACAAATGATTGCTAGCCAACGCTCACCGGAACGGTTCAGCCGTAGCTCGCCCTCGACGTACTCGCCGACACGGACCCATTTGTATTTGCCCGGCTTGGTCTGTTTGAAGTGGATGATGTTGTATCGGGCGGGCCCGTCCCCGTTCTTGTCGAATTTGAACTTGTCCCCGCTCAGACCTTGAAGCAAAGCTTGAAATGCACACGGGGACACGCGCGACTCCTCTATCATCTTTAGCCCTTCGCGGTCTTCTTTGTTTCCGGAGACCGTTCCGGACCGGACTCGGATTAAATTGGAAAGTGTCCAAGAATAAATGAAGTGGGTATTGGATTGTCAGAAGGTCCGCAGCTTTTTCATGCTCGAGCGCAGGGTTTGAGACTCTCGCGATCAAGGGGAAATGTCTTGTAGATCGTAATTACTAGGAACTTTATGCATTTATGACAAAAATAGTAGAAACATTAAAAACAATTTCGGAACATATTAACTGGGGGTGAAATGAATAAACTCTCATTACTACTATATTTCATTATTTAACCACTATATATTATATCAACCACAAAATGTATACACGGTGTTTCATTTATCTGATAACGGAAATATCTTGTGACGCACTGAAGTTACGAAAAAAATTTATTTATAAAAATTGTTCGGTATGAAGGGTACAATCATATATAATATTGTGGTTTCGACCCAATTTATGAGATCCGTGAGGATTGTGGATAACAGGGCCGCGTATCTATTTAAAAATTGGGATAAGTTTAGTAGAGGGGCGGTCCATTGATCGTCCTGAGTGAGGTTGAGGTTTTTAGTGGGTATGTGTACGCCGACCATCCGCGGCCCGAGCCCCACACTACCTCTTTCTGGGGCGTGCGTAATTGCATTTTCCCCCTCATCCTTAAAAAAAAAGGGTACAATCAAATAGTTTTTTAAATGGAATGTCCTATTTTTTATACCATAGATTGATAGAGTATCAAATTCTGAGTATAAAAGTGTTGTCCTTCATATGTCCTAAACCTGATGGTTAACGAGATATTATCGAAACAATTTTCTTTCTTCTTTGGATAATGTCTCGTTTATTATTAATATGGTATAAAAAATAGGACCTCCCCACCATTCTAGTCCTCAAAAAAATTAGACTATATGATTATACCCTTCAACCCTTCATACTGAACAATTTTTGTAAACAAATTTTTTTCGTAACTTCAGTGCGCCACAAGAAATGTCTGTTATCAGATAAACGAAACACCCCGTAGACTATTTAAAACCTTTCTGTATTCAACATGTTTGCACAAATTCTCAGTATAAAACTATAAATTAATATACCAACAGGTAAAGTATGGACATTCAGAGAAAT
This sequence comes from Lasioglossum malachurum, assembly GCA_028455605.1. Classification (NCBI taxonomy): domain Eukaryota; kingdom Metazoa; phylum Arthropoda; class Insecta; order Hymenoptera; family Halictidae; genus Lasioglossum; species Lasioglossum malachurum. Next base: position 20,816,186 of record CM052319.1, read on the forward strand.
TTTGTAATATTTCTTAGAGGAACATTAACAAATTGTTGATAGAAATACAGTAAATGGATACCCGGTTAACAAGGGTTAAATGTGTGTGCCATTATGAAAATTTAAAGTCAACTATTTTGTTGGGACTGCATCGAAAATATTTTTCTGTTTCAGCTCAGAATGCATCACCTTCGAAATCCACTTTTTGGAGATACTTCAGCAGCTCGGTTCCTTTGGTCGGCTTCATGGCTTCGCATAATCCTGGCTTCCCATTGCAAAGATCCTTGTGCATGTCTCTGAAAGTGAAAAGGAGATTAGTGTGCTTACCATGCTCCCCTGTTTTCATATTACTTTTATCTATACACAGCGAAGCAAGATAGTCTTATGTTTATTTGTACTGGTAGAAGCAAATAATAATCGAAGATTTATAGATTTCCAGAGTTTAGCTTGTTACTTGAATGCATAGGCGAACGCCATAACTGCGTCGGAAACGAACTGCAGCTGGTCCTCGAATGCAGTGTTCTGTTTCGTTAATCGCTCCTTTGTTGTGCAGGGTTCTATGTATCTCTGGTTGTACGGTGTTTTGGATGCGTTTGGATATCGGCATTTGAAATGGTCTTCCCAGAATTCTAAAATTATTTGTTATATGGGGTTGTACAGTTTTATGCAATTATTTCGGATGCAGCTGTCTTTCATAACGTTCGAATAAAATCCCTTTGAGACTTTATAAAAATATAATATTTCGTAAGCAGTAGCGGAATTAAATAATTTGAGAAATGCTAAAGAAATAACTCTTCCACCGTCAAGATTGAGGAACATTATTTTTACTTTATCGAAGATACCATTCCCTTGAAAAAGTATCCGAAATAAATGGTTTACAGATAAGCAGCTTACCACCTTCGCTCCCCGTCTGCAGGATTAATGAAGCCTTGATAAGAAGCTATCAAGATTTTCGCAATTACTCGCCCGCCGAGAGGAGTATGATCTTAGAATACGGCTGAAAGGTGGCAAAGGTGGCGTCGCGTTCACAAAGTAATATTTTGCTGAAGGAAACTCGCGATAAAGTGGGTGTTAAGTTAAGCGACATGTCGGCCCTTAGACCCGCGACTGCGGGCTTCCGAAGTTCCTTAGCTATCTAAAGTTTAATGAAGCTCGCGTGTTTCAGTCATTCGCTCACCGACAAACCACGGATTCCTTCGGTTGTTCTCGACGGTCAGATTCAGGAAGTACTCCTCGAAACCCCTGACAGGATTGGCCTGAGGTTGAACCGATAGGGTACCTTCGACTTCCGGCTCGTTACCATTACTGACTAAACCCCTGGCGCTCCAGCCGTCGCTGCCGATCCACGAGAAAGTTCCGGTTGCATTGCAACGTCTAACTGCCCTCATAACTCCGGCAACTTCTTGATCCGAGCCGAATATGATGCAGCCTGTACGCAATAAGACCCACGGAATTAATTGTTCGTCCACGTTTCATCGGATATACAGTTATGCCGAGATATTTGTGAAAGAGGCTTGCGCATTTGCGAACAATTGGTCTAAACAACAACAACTTAAGGAACCTACAAACGCGTTCCACTGATTAGTTCGGATAATCGAGGTTGTACTGCATCGTGGATTAGACAGGCACGTGCAATCCAAAACGTGTCATGTTTGGGTTCATTTTAATCAGAATAATGTCACGGATATGTTGGTAACATTTTCTGTGGGTAACACTGAATATAATATTAAACATAATATTGTCTCATTAGTCTGTGAGAAATTATGCAACGCTGAAAAAGATGGATACTACTTCGAGTTGTAAGGGGTTGAGGTATCAAGTTTCATTAAAATTTGATCTGTATAGCAGATCGTTAATTCGCGCCATTGTTGCAGAGGTAACAATTAATCTTAAAAACGCCGGTGCTTATAGGACAGCCTTCGGTACCATTGTAACCGGTGCGCCGTCTCTTGATAAAGTCCCGTGTAATCTAGATTCCCGTAGGATTAACCCCGCGAGAAGTACAGCCAGCCGTTTTATAGCCGGCTTTCAATGAAGCTTTATCGCTTTCTAGATTGATGACGAAGGGCCGGAAGTCTTCTCGAGTCGTACGTCCAATAAAAAGTACATTTCAATATCGTCCCAGCAGTACGAGAATATTATTCAACGAATGATTATTCTCCCTCTGGTCCCGTTCGTTCTCCCTTGGCAGAACACACGGGTCCCGGGATTCTTGGAAGCAGTCGATGAACCGATGAGTACGAGCAGTAATGGCGGATCCCTGTGTCAATGGCTGATGCCGCCGAGTCATCGCGGATGGTGAACGTAAATTGACCTGATCGCTTCTGAAGTAATACTAGACTCCGTCGAATAGCAAGCCGAGACCTATTAACTGCGACTTCTCCTAGCAACTTCGAGTCTCTCGATCTTCGATCGTCTTCGATAATAATTAACGGTTCGGGAATTACGGGGACTCCGCAGAAACGTCCGAAGAACACTGTTGGATTATCAATAAGTTGCCAGCACAATGAACTTATTGTTTGTTGTCGAAAATTAATCCACGATCACAGAATCGTAATTAATAAACAGAGATTACGAAGTACCGACGAAACGATCTCAGTATCGTTTATAACTGTTTAATCTTTCGGGGTTCCAACGGTTTCTTTTCAGCATCAGTCGAATCTAAGATTTCATAAAGGAACTAGCTCCTTCTTTACTTTAAACATTACTTTACCGGACTCAAAATTAGTACCTTTCTCCTACGAATTATGATGTATTTGGTATGTAATCCGGTAGATTTGTACCCGGTGCGGATGCAGATCGAAGTTTCGATCCTCTAGGATCAATAGTTGAGGAGTTATGGTCGCTCCATGTAAGCAACGTCATCGTTTCAATATAATTATAAAATTAAAAATCTAGGACCGATTATTTGACCGGCGGTGCGGTGGTAGGTTTACTTACAAGTGAGATCACATTCAAAATTTCAAATGCTTTCAACAATACAATATAAAACTTGCATAAATTAGAAAATAAAAAAAGATGTCGTTGTACCGGATGACGGCTGCACAACGAAGCGTTTTCGGTCGAGTCGTTCGCTTTCTTTAAAAAATAGATCCCGGGTCACTTGGAAATCCGCTTACGTCAGGCAAAGTGGAAGTGGGAACTTCCGTTTTTCATATTGTTTGGCAGGGATTTATGCGCCGAGATATTTCGTGTAGAATAGCATACGCTGGTTACGGTCGATCCTACGCGCAAGAGACACGGTATAATCGACTGGGAAATATTTAATATCCGCTGAAATACGTCCCGGCACGGGATTTGATATACGCCGGAACAAAAGGCTGAGCTTCTGCCGTGAATACAGGGATATTGTATCCGGAGCTGGCCACGAATAAAGTTGCCTAGTACGTTATTAATTGTGATTTTCTTTTACTGGCCGATAGAGCTTCCATTTTTCATTCGGTCGCAGTGTCAATTTTTATGTGGTACTATTCGTGCAGTTCTGTCATTCCGACGATACAAAAATGTACTATAAAATACTGTTCTTTCTAGTTTATAGGGACTACAAATCCTGGACAGATTTTCCGCAAGAAAGATTGGCAGGGACCTTCCTGTTTTATATTGCAACGGGAGGGAATATTTTTCAAAAGATTTATTCTGCCAGTTTAATTGCCTGGGAAGTGTGCAAACAAATCAATCGAATTTCTTATCATTTTATTCCGTTCCAGTATTAATCGAAATGATTGAAGAAAGAATTTTTATTTAATCAAAATTTCTCTACTTTGAAGAAAGTGGGAACAAATTAAATTTTATTTTCACACAGTGATTTCACACAGATCTCTATAGATCTGAAATAAATAAAAATCGTATTCAATTCTGTGGGACATTATATTCTAGCATTTTTAAAAAATTTTTAGAAGCCGTAAATGCATAAAGATCCGCAGTCTAGATATTACACAAGTTCCAAGAGATTCGAACATCTGTTAAAAACAAGTTACTCGGCCAATATAGGATTCAGCGAGCCAACCGCTTAGAGTTGATTAGATAATCTAGAGTTCCTTGAAATAAAATTTAAGAACAGCTTAGGAACATCCGGTACAATGAATATCTTGGGGAGAGTGTTATTACAGTTCACTGCTGGGAGAAGTTAAGGGGACTAGGGGAGAACAGAACATTAGGAAGGAGCAACGATGGACAGCGATAGGGGCGGAGGAAACTATACAGTTTAAAAGTTAGAGGGTCCAACGATCGCTAAGGGTCCCCCTTAGCAGAACGCCAACCATGTCGAACAGAATACTCGCCGCTAAATATATCCTAACTGGCATCATCCGTTCTTATTATTATAATTCGAGCTTTGTATGCATGAACACCGGAAACTTTATAGATTTTACGCTACATCGATGTCTTTGATCCTGGGGGGCCTGCAATGATCATAACAATCATCTTCGACGCTTTTCCGTACCATTACTGAGACCTACCGCGGGATTACTATCATCTAATAATAGTGCAATTCTTTATGACTAAGAAAATTGCTGTTAAAGTTTTGAAGTGGAAACCTCTAAGCGCTCCGAGGATCGAAACTTCGATCTGCATCCGCACCGGGTACAAGTCTACTGTATTACATACCAAATACATCATAATTTATAGGAGGAAGGCACAAATTTTGAGTCCGGTAAAGTAAAAAGCAGCCAGCAATATATGTCCGATACATTTTTTACCCGGCACGGTTAGTGTTAAAGGATGACGCAGAAGGATCAAGTCTGCAAATCCGCGCACTCGACTTTGCATTAGAATTTTATAATGTAGGATTAACATTTTTATGTATAAGACTGAGTGTCTGAAAAAAAATTCAGCAAGGCGTAAACAACTTGTCCCCTTGTTGAAATTATCTTGAGCATAAAGTGGCCTGTCGAGTCGCATCAGCTTAGGGCAGCGGTTTCCAACCTGGGAGGCGCGGACTATTGCCAGGGGAGGCGCTAAAATTTTTTTGTAATAAAGTTACTATTATTTAAAACGTGTCTATATTATTATATCTATTAAAAGAGATGTGGAGGCGCGGAAAAAATAATTTTTTTTTCGGGAGGCGTAGTAGCATAAAGGTTGGAAACCGCTGGCTTTGGGTATCACGCGGAATTATCAAGTCTGAAAATCCGCGGACTCGTCGAGCGGAACATTGTAAATTCCGCGGGGTTAAGAAGTAAAACAAAGAGTAGTAGCGAGTGACAAATCGCCTGGGAGCGGTATAAATCGTTCGCGAGGTTGACGGAGTCCAAACAATCCAACAGGCTCCCTCGATTAATTATGGTAGTGCCGCGTCCGTCAGATGCAGGGGTTGGGAAGGATACGCGTGCCGAAAAAATATGATCGCGGAATGATTCCGGTCGGTATCGCTCGCTCGCGGAAATTGGGGATGACACTGACGTATAGGAAGTCTAAAGCCAGATTTAATAGACAGTTGTCAGGACGGCGTGAAAAACAGTGAGCGCATATCCGTGAGCAGTCGTTACCCATCGACGGATAAATCGTTTCGGGAGCGTCGGGATGACGTGCCAGCCGATAGGACATTTTTCAACGGGATCGGCTCCCTTAAAGAGAGGATTTTTCGAGTCGCCGAAAATTTTCACACATAAATCCCGAACGCCCGCGACCGGCAACTTGCCGTCGCGCGGTTTGTCACTGTATTTACATGACAAATCGCGGTCGCCGGAGGATCGATCGATCGGAACGGGCACGCTCCCCGAGGAATCGTTATCCGTCCGCCGGAAATAGAAACCGGGAAACTGCGAAACAATCCGCTTTATCCAGCCGTTTAAACGTGTCTGTGGCTCTGGATCTGCCTTGTCCACAGGTGGAGCCCACCAGACATTTTATACTACCGTCGTTCGCCGGCGGCGATAAAGTATAGCGATGCTGAAACGGCTCGGATGCGTTACGGTCTCCATGGAATGTCGATCTCTCCCCGTTTAGGGCAACAATCCCCTCAACATTGAAGCGATTATATTAAGCGGGGGATTCTCGCGCGACTCTATGATTAAATAAAACTCTACTACGTGTCCGTTCAATGCAGACACTTTCTACTTACTGCGAGCAGAACTATGTGTCGCATCAATTATTTAGCGAAAGGATTGCTGCAGAAAGACATTCCACATTTATTTATTCACAATGGATTGTTACATTATTGGCTGTTACACTAATGACAAATTGTCTTTTGTCAAATATACTTTCCTGAGGTCTTAAATTCATTGAAATGATAAATTTACGACGGGACCGCGGACTTTTATGCAAAAGAAAAATTGTCTGCATTAATTGAAATGTTTTAGTTGAAACTTTTTCCTCAAAAAATGTGCTGAGGTGAAAACTGGAAAATAGAAAAATTTTAAGGAAAGAAACAGGTGCACAAATAATTTTTTTAGAATTTAGAATTTTGTTCGCGACTAAATATTTAAATTCAATTTGGCGTGTCTTGAAATTATTTAAAATACTTTCACGTGACCCGTTCCACGAAAATAAATTCTACGCGTACCGAAATGTAACTCGACCCTTTTCCCTCGAGATTTGTCTACGAAACTTAAACATCCGCAGACTGTATCACTAACAAGCACGGGCAACAGTAAAAGGCGTAGAACGTAGACGTTTGTGTCTGGCACAGCTAATGACGCCCCGTTTAGTCTTGGTTCCCATGACAACAAAGTTGCAGTAGAAAAATCCGCATTCTCTTTAAACAGAAGTAAGAGAACCGAGGAAAGACAATTTGTCGTTAGTGTCGCAGCGAACAGTGTAACAATCTTTTGTGAATAAATAAATGTGGAATCTCTTTCTGCAACAATCCGTTCACAAAATAATTGACGTGGCATACAGTTCTCCACGCAGTAAGTAGAAACTGTCTGCACTGAACGGACACGCTGGAGGAACGAGCGACTCTCTTCTAGTCGCGAGTGCGATTTCGGAAACACTCAGTATATTTGCTGCGTCGGTCGCCGCATTATCGAAGTCGGTGGAACTCGCTCGAGCCGACAGTTTGTCAGATAAAACCAGAAACTCGGAAATTTCATCGACTTGTCTCAAGTTCGAGATTCGTGCGGACGAAACCGCGATTGGGAGAACCTTTGAATATCCTTCTCGATCGTTTCGAGAAATCGTGCTTGATCCAGAAAGTCCACGAAATTATGCTGTGGAAAGCAGACCAGCTCCTATTCTATTTTTATAACTAATGGTCAGGCTGTATTTTCGTTTTTGACTACAGATGACGCATTAAGATTATTGAAAGGTGAAACAAATTGTTATCCAGATTCCATTTCGTCCAATCGACATAGTGAAATTTTATTTGCATAAAAGTCCGCAGACTAATGATAAAAATGAGTAGGTGTCATTTATTTTCAATCTATCCAACATATTAAGAGAGAAAAGAAATTTCTATGTCACTCCGGTTTGTTGGAATTCTGGTGGAAAATTTATATTTTATTTGTCTGACCAAAGGCTGTCCTATATCGCTAGAGCCTTGTATCTTTAATTTACCGAAATCGATGATGTAAATTTTTACCACGCTATTAACTTGTCGTGTTGTTGTTGTATGCGTCACATCTTGTAAAAATTTAACTGTATTCGGTATTTCATGGAGAACCAAGAAAAAAAATTATTTACTTCTTTTCAGTGCATTTTAATATAAGCGTGGTTTTTAAAAAGTTTTTTTTATATATTTTTTAAGTTTCACACTTCCTGCACATTTATAAACTTCCATGAAAAATGTTCCTCGCATTTCACAACATTTTCAATTAGCATAAACGTATAAAAAATAAAAATCCACAGTTTAACTAGGGGACTGTAAATCTTTATGCAAATTCCAATTTTCACTAACTGAAACATCCTTGGCTATAAAAGTAAAGTAGGAATGTCTTCAATCTCGGTAGATAGAAATCCGCGAATAGCAGGAATACATAAAAATCCACAATCTATAAACTGAGATTTTTTTCATTGAAATCTCGAAGATTTGTGACTCCAGTAGTGTTCGACCGGAATTCGCGCGGCAATTTCCCGACAGCAGAAAGAAATTTATGCTGAATGGACGCGAAGGACTGTTCCTTACGACTGTCACGCTTTCTTCACTCACCCTTGGCCCTCGGTTTCGTCAGCAGTTTCAAAACGATATTGTCGTAAGCCGTCTCCTCCGCGACGCCGGAGTCTTTCACCAACTTCTCCTTGATGGCGATACATATGTCGTTCTCTCCGAGCAGATCCTCCAGCACCTCAAAGGCCTGCAACCAAAAGGATAGCCCCGAAATTACGTCTAGTCCTCCCTCCTTTTCCCCTCCGTATTGATCTGTATCGCGGTTGTTTTAAGACAACTTCGACCGGAGAAGATGAACTTGTGCCTCAAAGAACACAATGCGAATCGGAGTGGGTGAGCCGTAGGTCCTTAATGGAAAAATACGTGGTTAAACATGACCCCGAGGGAGAGTCCTATCCGGGGAATTGCAATCGTGCAAAGGACAAAGAATCTTAGGAATCAATTCCTCTTTATAAAGTGTGGTGATCAAATGCTTTTTAAAATACGAATTTTTAATTCTTTCTATTTACGTGCTGACAAAAAATTAAATATTGTTTTATCGTCCCTTAGTGATCGTTTTGAACGATTTTTACAAGACGAACCTTTTGGTACATTTTTAATTATTGAATTGGCAAAAATAAGTTCGTTCGGTTTTTGTGATTTATCCCACTGTAAAAAACCGAACGAACTTATTTGCCAACCCAATATGTTCATAGAGCCTGTCTTCGTTCTTTTAATGATAATTCTAAACGCTTTTTTAAATCGATAAATAAATTCATAAGAATTTTAGGAGCTACTAAATCATTCATTAATTAATAGACTGCGGATCTTTATGCAAAATAAAAAATGTTTGCATTGATTCCTAATACGTTGATGTCCTTAAATATTTTTAACATGTCCACTGTTTTAAATTGTACGTGTCCATTTTTGTGTCTATTAATTAACAATCGGTGCAACACGTCTGTTATGTTCATACAACCTGTCCTCACAAGAAATACGAACACATCGTCTCCGTTCTTTAATGATCTTTTTAAACGCTTTTTTTTTTAAATCAATGAATAAATTCATAAGTATTTTAGGAGCTACTAAATGGTTCATTAATTAACAATCAGTTTTCTTGTGATAATTTAAGTCGCAGGCTGATGGATAAAGAATGACCGTAAAAATCCAGCACTTCGCTGATCGACAGTGGGTTTAATATTTTCCAAAGCGTATTTAATTTATGCGAGACCAGGCGTGTTATCGATTTCCGTTTATGCTAAGTGGCCGCAATATGTGCGTCGGCCTTCCGCGGCCGCGTTTATTGTTAATTATACGCGTCTGATCTTGATTCCTCGATAGATCGCCGCGCGTTGATCATCCTGATACCACGGAAATAACTTACGCCTCCTAGATATCAGTTAATGTCTGTTCCCAGACGTCGGACACACCAGTTTCGCCGTCGACGAACAATCCCCGATTCCCGGTCGACTTTTCCCTCTTATTACGAACGGTAGAGAGAAAGACATAATCCGAAATGACTTGTAGTTCTTTCGCGTTTAATTTTTTTTAAGACCGATCTCAGCTATACGGCCCTCGCGATGACGCCGGTCGTAAAAGTTGAATCCGTTTTAAAAAGTTAGGCGCTCCGGACGAAAAGCATGTCCGTTGGTCAAGTTGATGCGAACCATCATTCGGAAATTATTCCGTCGAGTAAAATAGAACGAGAAGCTTCGTTGAAAACGTAATCTCTGATAAATGGCGCGTTGTTGGCTGATGGTGTTCCTTAACAGTGGAACTGCAGAGCATTAAAAAATTTACTACTTTTTTTTTGTGTCAGATTAACAGAGATTACTTAGATTTCCAAGCGTCTTTTATAATCTACGTTCAAAGAAATTTTTTAGAAATTTCGCAGGAATTTATTGGCGCAATTTCGCTAATTGCATACTGAAGACTTCCAAATTTGGATTTCGTACCAAAATTTACTGAACCTTGAAGTCTATTGCATAAATTCCACGAGCACAGAAGGGGCCCTTTAATCAAATAAACAAAAGTCATTATACAACGGGATGCATTATAATCTACGTTCAAAGAAATTTTTGGGAAATTTCGCAGGAATTTATTGGCGCAATTTCGCTAATTGCATACTGAAGACTTCGAAATTTTTGGATTTCGTACCAAAATTTACTGAACCTCGAACTATACGGCATAAATTCTACGAGAACAGCAGGGGCCCTTTAATCAAATAAACAAAAGTCATTATACAACGGGATGCACCGTGCATCATTCCAATGCGATACCGAACTTCAGTCATTATTTATTACAAGCGTGTAGAAAACACACGCGCGAAACGTATCTCGAACGATATATCTTTCTCCTGAATATACAGGGTGAATCTGATAAATAGACTGCGGATCTTTATGCAAAATAAAAATTGTCTGCAGGAGATAAAAACTAAATTGAACGTTATTTCTTTTCTTAATGATTTTAAGAGAGGAGAAATCATACATTGATATCTTCACTTTTTGAATTCTCCAACAATTTTGAATTTTATCTACTCAATTTTTTTTAAAATTTATTTTACGTCGCTTTTTTAACTGCTGTGGTTATTTCGCGACGGCACCACAGTTTAAAATGCCACATAGAATACTTCCAGAGGTGCCGGATCTACTTAATTTTGCTACGAATGTATAAAGATTCGCAGTCTACTGATAAATAAAATGGCACAAGTGTGTATATTTTACAAAATGTAGTAATTACAAGCTGTTAAATAAATATCTTAGGGGCCTCTGAGCGTGTTGAGAAAGTGTACACATAGCAAGTTGTTTGTTTACTTTGTAATATGTATGGTCGTACAAAATACAGTAATTCCAAGCTATTAAATAAATATCCCAGACATTTATTACATATACGTTAAAAAAGTATATAATATAGTAAATTGTTTGGTAGTTTCATGATCACGTAATTGTATGAAATATAACACGTGCAAGGTAAGAAACGAATATCTCAGACATGTGGGTGTGCATCAGAACATTCTATTACGTAGTAAATTGTTGGTAACTCTGTGATATATGATCACGGTTTTACAAGGTAGATCACGTCAAAGGGATTAAGGTGATTACAGAGATTGAAAAAGGGTTTAGAGCATGGTTAATATGATTCACGTGGTCCACCCTATGTATTCACATATATGTATATACACGTTAAATCAGTTTCCGACGACGATAATGCACACGCTCGCTGGCGATGCGAGATAAGCATTATATTAAAGCATGCCATACATAAAAGAGCTTATTCGCATGCATCATTCTCGGAGCATGTGATCACGTATACAGAAAGGGATTCAAGGTCGAAGGTCGACGTCGAACTACTCATAACCGGTTCGAGTATGTTCTATCAAGGTCAGAGTACACTCCTAGCAAATTCTACACCTTCGTGTAGAATTATAAATTATTCACGCTTTCTAACTGGGGCAGATATTAAATCTTGTTCTTTCACTGGGATTAGCTAGGAATGGAAAATAAAACGGAAACCTTGTTTATTCGTCGTTTCAGCATTTTTTAGAATAAAAATTAATCATTCATTGTATTCTGCTTCGTTCACTATGTATACAGGGTGAGTCACCTAACGTTATCACCTCAAATATCTTTGTTATTTTCAAAGATACATTACATGTTGAAAGTTGAATGGTAAAAAAATTTTTGTTTTGTCATTTTTTTTAGAGATATCAAGGTCACCTTCATTTTTTTAAATGGAACCACCCCTTTTTAAACGTCTACAATGATAGTCCCTTTCATTGCACTTGTCCGACCATACACCAGCTATTCTACTTGCCTCACCATACACCAGCTATTTTACTTGTTTGACCATATACCAGATATTCTACTTGTCTGACTAAAACAGATCCTATTCTACTCGTCGTAACCGGGTTAACAAATATTTATCAAGCAGCTAGAATCTGTTGTCTCCCATGTTTCGAAAATTGAAAAAATTGAAGCTTCAATCTTTGATTCTCCGAGGTCAAAGGACACTTAACAAGTAGCTCGCCAAAACTAAAAAAGGAATCTTTCGTCTCTCAGTGTTCTGGACTCTTTGCAACAAATTGAAGCTCTCCAAGTTCTCCAAGGTTGAAAAATCCTCGGCAAATAGCTACGGGGCCTTTCTTGCTCCAGCGTCTCCTCTTTGATGCGCAACGATTTCGCGATTTCCTCATTTCCCCCCATAAAATGTTTGCAGTCCGCAGCGCCGCGTGGAATGGTTTCCGCGATTCCGTTTATAGCCGGCGGCGGCTCGGCAAAAAGCTCAGCCTCGAAAAAACGGCCGCGGAAAGATTAATGAGAACTAGCTGCGGCATTATTGTGGGAACGTGACTCGCCGAGACGTTTTTTCTTCCAGGGAGATCGGCGTTTGACGTCTTAATGTTTGCCACGGTAGAACCGTAGCTCTAAACAACAGCATTCCCGTTACTCTATTGCTATTATTGCTGTTCCCGGAAGGGTGCAGGGACGCGTGAAACCGTTTCTGCAAACGTATTACCGGACGCGTTGCATTCTTAATGGACGCAGTTCCCTCGCGAACGTCAATTACGTCCAAATGGAATTCCTTGCGGCCGCTGCGAGCGGTCAAGCTCCGGGAAAATTTGGCACGGTCCCGTTTGGAACTTTCGCGAGCCACACATGCGCGAATTTGTGAATTTATGCTGCCCTAGGCATTGTTTACTCGGAAGGCTCGACGAGCTCCTGACGACGGAAGTTAGTCAGCTGGTGTCATTAATTATTTACAGGTTTATAGATTTTGCTTTTCTTGATTTCAACTCGAAAAAAGTCAATCAATAGACAGCGAATTTTATGCATTTGTGATAAAAATGGGAAGTTGTAATTTAAAACTGCAAAAACGTTAAAAAAATTTAAATAGGCTGTTATATTATTATCAACCTGTTGAACATATTAAAAAAGAAGACTATTTTCTAGACATCAGTCAACTCTTTACTTGAACCTCATGCTACACAGACATGTATTTATTTTTTCTATTTTTTAACAAACAACCCAGAAGAGGGTTCTTCCGCGGGGGAAGAATAGCAATGTTGCTAACGAATTCCAGAATTGCAGACATTTCAGTCTCGTTCGTTCTAATCTCGTCGAGCGAAACGTACAAGCGTGCAACAATAATTCGCCGAAGAAGAACAACTTAATTGTGCTAGAACACAGAATGGGAGCAGGTCTGTGAGCACGTAGAAAATTAGGGACGATGTTTAAGTCTCGGCGGCGCGGCGTTGCAAGTATTTCACGCAGTGTTGCAGTGAGTACGCGGACGTGAAATTTCTTACGTTACATCCGACAGCGTCTTTTCCGCCGCGGCCTTAATGGCTTCCATCTTCACCGTGGACGGCGTTGCACAAGTACTTAAACGCACGGATGGAAGTTATTCGTTTCTGAACTTGAATACTGCGAATCATGGTGTCATTACGCGTTAATGCATCCGCGCCAGACGAGCCACGCGTCCTTGGAACCGGCAATAAGAACCGTCTTTTCTCCTCTTCACTTCTCTTGAGACGCTCTTTTTTTCTTTCTATTCAATTCGCCGTTCTGGAAACTCACCAGGGCGTTTCCAAAGGTAGAATCGCGGTCTATAGTTTTCAATTTGCATCTAATTTTCATTTTCCTCTTCTTCTTACAGCGTACCCCCCCTCCTGTGTTTCCACTGACTTTGTTATACCAATTGCCGCGAACTTTCAGCTCTTTTCATTAAACCCTCCGGCGAACGGTCCGCCGCATCCAACGTCGAGAAATTATGGCACCGTCGGTGCTAGTCGGATGAAAATGATGGCACGCTAATTGCGTCGTTCTAGGCGCGATACTGGAATTAAGAAGTTGGATTCGCGAGGATATTATACGGTCGAACCGCTAAACACAGCTCGAATCACTTTAACTCCTTGTGGAAATGTTGCGTTCCGAGTCTCTTCTTCCTTTTTTGGTTGGTGGGAAAAATGGTAAATTTGACGAAATCGTTGATAATCGGGAATGTTTTTTATTATGCTACACATTACGAAAATCATGGTTATTTGGGAATGTTGAAAATTGAGCAACTTATAATTCAATGGTTTTTACTGTGCTACCCATTGTGAAATAAAAATGGTCTACGAGAGAGACTTGGTCTACGGTGCTCTTTTAATGGACGTTCCAAATTGTATAATGAACTCCTACATTCGATTTAACAATAGAAAATTTACCGAACAAAGTACGTACATTGTTTGACTTCGGCCATTGTGGGAGTTGGCTCACGTTCCCCTCTGTACTCGTCACACAAAAAGATAAATTCGCTGTGCTACTGTTGTGTGGGCAGCGTTATTTATACTTCTTCGGGCGTGTTGTATATTTTACCGATCGAGATGATAATAGAGACATCGCGCGAGATCGAACAAACCAATATTTTCCTCTGATTGCTATCGAGAAATTGCACGACTCCTAGCCATCCGTTCAAGGCGTCTTCCCTCGGATAGGGTCAAAGGAACAACGGGTTGACACGCATAAATCAGGTCCCGGAAAGCAATCTCCTATCCTCATTGTTGCCTACGAAGGAATACAATGCGAAAAACTCCATGGAAACCGCAGGGAAACCCGGGCGAAATCGAACTGTGGAAAAGTATGCTCCATTGTGTGGTGTGCATATGTCAGTGCACGGGTCAATTTACAACAATGCAATACTGTGTGCAGTAACCAGCTTACTATAACAAATGTCCATGAAAGTCACAAAAATTCAAAGTAACTTATTTAACCTTAATATATAATGACCAGACTCAAAAATTTTTTAAAGGTAAAAAGACAGAAAGAATTTAAATATTATTTTCGACTTTTTTTTACAGAAAATAGATTTTTACTTCAATTTTTAATTTGCTCACAACTCCTGGATTCTAATAAACTTTCAATTACTCCATAGATTATATTAACCGTTTGCAATCGGAGCTATTTCAACTGGAAAATTAAACATTTCTTCCGATCTAGAATATTTCCATTGCCTATGATTTTTGAAATTTTATGGATATGAAATTTGTACAATACGTAAATGTTTAGTAATTGATTATAATAATGCAAACAATATTCTGAATAATGGTACAGCAATATTTAGTGGTGCCTCAGAGGGGACAACCGAGTGCGAAGGGTTAAAAATTGATTTTCAAGTTTGGTAAAAAAAAAGAATAACGCCTGTCATATTGAGTTAATTTTTTCGAACTTTGAGGAGCGAGAGAGGTTAAAGTTCAAACGGGACCGAGGTGGAAAAAATAAAAACGTGTCCTCGTCTAGGTGGAGGAACGTGTTCTCCAGAATCTGGGTCAATGGCGCTAGTTGCCCGTACACCTGTCCATTGTTCCGCGAACGGAGTGCACGTGACGAGTCGCGATAAATTACAAGTCGCCGCGTACCTTGGCCTCCGAACTTGAATATTCGCCGTGTTCGCAGCCTCGTCGTCGTCGTGGTCGTTTTCACTCTCGAGCGGGCCACTTTTACGGGTCGTGTTAAAATTCAATTTACCTGTGAACGCCAATTTCGCCCCATTACAAGCGTCCATTACAGCGACCGTGCGGCGGCGAAATATAAAATTGTCTGAGAAACTGCTGCCCGCGACCAGGAAGTAAATATCTCGTCTTTCAGAATACTTATCAGTAGACCGCGGATGTTTATGCAATTTTCAATTTTTCTAAACACATCCTAAGAAAGTGGAATTTAATAAAATCTTATCTTCAGTGGTAAGTAGCCTTTGTATTGGACTGGCAAGAAAGTAATTTCCGTATTTTCAGGTGAAATAAAAATTTCTTAAAGCAACGAACTTCAATCGGCCAAATATTTTCGATTTTGTTCGATGATCTTTTGCTATCTTTCTGGTAGCTTAATAAAGTTATTCTCTATTTTCATACAGCTGCGACAGCTACATATCGAATAACAAAATTGGGTTTCATTTCACCTTAAAATACCGAAATTACTTTCTTGTCAACCCAATAGATCGTTATTTTTAGATTTACTGGGAGTTTTTCGTTAGTTTGAAAATTTGGATCGGCCGGGGCGAAGTTGATTTTGTAAGTTTCACAAGATTCTCAATGGCATTTTAATTATTCAAGAGACTACTACAAACTTTCTTGTTCTCTCTTGGATTCTGATTTTTGAATAAGCTGGATCTCCTTCTGCATTTTATTATTTAAAATTTGCATTGGTCGTGGTGAAGTTGATTTTGTAAATTGTACAAGGTTCTGAATGGTATTTTAATTATTCTTGATATTAATTTGTAGACATTTCACGAGTTTCCTTTATTCTCTGATTTCTACATCGATTTGGAATATTTTATAAACTATTTAACCAAATAAATATCCATAATTTCACTTCTGTATCTCTGCTATTACCTTTATAAATTTTAATGACCACTGGTTTTATTCCTACTAATTTCTCATTTATGAATCTGTTGCAGGTATCGATGTAGCAGGATCGCGAGGTTCTCTAGAAGTAGGATGAAACTCGGTGGAGCGACAACATCGGCGATTCCATTTTTGCAAGATGCATTTATACATTCCTGTTGACACTGCTAAGGTTGGTCTGGCGTTCACAAGACTTTCCACGGAATATCGGAGGGAAAATGGCAGGCTGAGGGAAGCGTAGCAGAGTAGCGACCCAGGCCTGTTGAATATTTATTACCATCCTAGAGTCTTTCGTCTTTCAGCCGCAGCACGTCATTGTTACGGGAGATGGACGTCTCCCGCGTTACATGGTACGCATCCTTCAATTGAAGTTGTCGGCTTTACTCAAACTATTCGTCTGCCGTCGTGTTTGAGTTCGATGTTACCTGGCAAATCTTGGCAGGCCATTAACAGAAATTTCTCGGGAGGCGTTGGATGGAATTTCAAGGGAAACTTTCGCTCCAACGTTTAATCTTTTCATTTACAAAACAGTCCAAGACTGAATGTTTAGAAACGTGCTACTGTTCCAGCAATTTCTTGTATTTTATTTATTAGCTGATCATTTTTAACACTGAACCTACCGAGTCTTAAAAGTAACTGGTACACATGTTCCTTTATAAATACGACAAGATTGATTTTATTTAAACTTTGTGCAGCTACTATTGTAATATGTGTTCCTCTAAAGATATCTATACAATCATTTCTTATGAAATTATTTTTATTATATCAATAACACGGTCCAACAAATTTCAACTTTTCTTTGGGATTTCGATTCTCACTATGCAATTGTTATAGAGTTTTTTGCGCTCATTCAGAATCTGTCCTTAATTTTTCTCCTAGACGCACAGTTTTTGAGCAATTTGAGTTTGAAAAAATGACATATTTTAATTTAATGTTTGATTAACCGAATCGTTTTCTAAATTTACACGTGGCATAAGTCTATAAAGATTTACGATCTACTTACGAGATAATGTACATAATACAATAATTAC
This sequence comes from Lasioglossum malachurum, assembly GCA_028455605.1. Taxonomy (NCBI): domain Eukaryota; kingdom Metazoa; phylum Arthropoda; class Insecta; order Hymenoptera; family Halictidae; genus Lasioglossum; species Lasioglossum malachurum. The sequence goes on from CM052319.1 coordinate 20,833,602, forward strand.
AAAGAGTAGAAAGAAACCTTTAGTTGCAATATTACGATGAACAACTCGCAGAAAAGAACAAGCGTAATAGCTGGTACCACGCGTTGAACATTTTCACCTTTTCTCCCGGTGTATCAAAATTCGCTTCTTCCTTTATTCACCGGCGGATGGAAACTGATGGAGATATACTCCTGCGAAGAACTAGCAACGTTGTCTGTAAGTACTATCTGAAGATCCTCCAATATAAGGACTCTTACGTCGCAAGTTTGTAAAGAAATTTTCCCTGTGTAAGTATACTCTGCAACCCGGTACTGTAACCGCCGTACTCTCTCAATTTTCTCAAGTGTTCTCAAACTAGTACGCTTTATTCAATGTGCGAATATAAAACACCCAAAAATAATTTTCTTGAAATTTCTTCCAGTTTCAATTTCATACATTGAGTCTATCACTTAGAATTCGGTATCCAGATGTTTCGAAAAAGCATTACTGCATTATTCAGGAAGCTGTGTGCACATTGCTGCAACTTCGAGGACTCTTTTGACCTTCTACATACAAACGACGATCGCTAAAAAATATCGATACCTCTCCCGGTATCATTAAAATCAACAGAGTCGCTCGCGCAACGGTTCTCGCCAGCTAATTAAATGAAAAGATGGGTAATTCCGTCGTTAAGGATACCACTCGATGAATTAATATTCACGCTCACGTGAGAAAGTGGCGCAGAGTTATCATCTATTTCAAGGAATCTCGCATGCATAGAAAACGGCATCCGTCCTGCAGCTGGCGTGACGGTAATATGGGCCATGCAAGGTCGGTCGTTATGTAGCCGCGTATTTCGAGAAGAAGCTAATTAGGTGTACGCCCGTTTTCTCTATCCTTCTCACCCCCTCTGTGTCTCATTTCCTCCTGTTTCTCAACCCGGTTGCTTGCACACTCGTGCGTTCTCCGTTCTCTTCATCATCCGACCGAACGCAAAATGTCGTGAAACCGTCTACGTGCACGCGATTTAACGTGTCCGCAACTGAAAACTGTTTGACAACCCCCAATGAAATCTCAGCGGCTCGTTAACGTACTGATCTGGCGTGTCTATTCACACGTGACTGCTGGAATTCGGCTGCAGGCTACAAACATAGCGAAGCAACATCGGCTCATGATTATTTCTTGCAAACATTCTTCTTTTTCGTGGCCATACTGCCAGAGGGTGGAAATAATTATGAACGTTTGGGGTGAGAAATGTATTTAATTCAATTTACTAAAACATATTTATTTAATGCACATTAGAAAAGTTTAAAAATATATTTTACATGTATTGGATTTATTGTTCATTATTTGTGTATCGAAGGATCATAACTCTCTCGAGAGTGAGAAAGACAGTTGGTCCAATATTTTTTAGATTGTATTAATCAACGTCTATATCTATTATTATTTACATTGAAGTGAATGCAACACCTAATGTAGGTTTAAATGAAAACCCTCACAAAAATATTTATCCATTATTACTTCCACTGTAAAAGTGGAATCAACCCCGAACGAGGGCTGAAATGAAATATATATCTGGTAGAATATTTTAGGAGCTACTGAAAACTAAAATTAACTATTTTAATTGCTTTTTACCGGCAAATACTGAGTCTGTTTCAGATACCTACGAGGCAACGAAATAAAAATGTACCGGAATATTCGGACTCGTCTTTTCACAGAATAAAAATCGCAGTACACGCGACTCGCGCTCGAAACCATTCGAACAAAAACTTTGAATTTCCGTCGACGCGAGACGACACGAATAAAATAAATATTATCGCCGAGTCCGCGGCTAAATTCAGCGAATTTCGGTTGGAGCTGATGGGGTGAGCGCAATGGCAAATCGAATATTGAAAATTACGCGGATTATCGGAGAAAAAAAATCGAAACCGCCGCCGCAACGGTCGCAATAATGTTCCCGCCACGCGAAATATACACGCCGATTTTAATAAAATAACGAATAATAATCGAATGCAACGTCATCGCAATAATATCTCTCTTTCTCTCTCGCCCGTTTAATTCCACGAAGCAAATTGCTCGGGGATAACGCGGGCTGCTACCAACAAAAGATCAAATTTCGTATAAAATGCCGCGTCCATGTGTTGGGGGAACCAATAACGGATGGCTCGGTTTCCGCGTTCTACCAACGTGACACGCGTCCGAACCTATTTCCCGGAAAAGTTGTGTGCCTACGCGTTTGCACCGGTCAGTGTATACAGGGTGTGCGAAAAATCTACTTCATCGAAGGAGCTGATTCCCGAGGCGATTTCAAAGAACTTTTTCCTTTACGAAAATTTTCTCCGTAGCTTCGTTAACGAGTTATTAACGAAAAACGCGGACCAATCAAAGCGCAAGCAGAGCGGATGGACTCCGCCCCTGCGACAGATCTCGTTGAGCGCAGCGTTGGCATTGGACGAGCCGGAATTCGTCTGCTGTAGCTGCGCTATAATTGGTCCGCGTTTTTCGTTAATAACTCTCCAACGAAGCCTCGGAGAATATTTCCGTAAAGGAAAAAGTTATTTCAAATGACTTTGGGAATCTGAAAATGTATCTTCCGGATGTTTCCATGCCAGTTACGTGTCCCTTATTCTCATCCCGAAAGCTGGAGCGCGCTACAGCAATTAATAACTCGGAGCAGCAGTGTTTACCGACGGCATTATTCTTACTTCTTCCATAATTATCTCGTTATCCGGCCAGCAGGATAGTGATATTATTTCTTGTTTGCCGTAATCCCTCACGGGATTTTCTTCATTATTTTCGCTTTCGTACGGTGATTCCTGGCGAGAACAACGGATTCCTTCGCGACCCACGTCAGAAAAGAATTACGACGTCGGGATAATCCAATCAGACTGTTCTATTGGGGAGAATTGTAAACGAGCGGGAAATAATTGGTAATTATTATTAATTGGTGGAGGAGCGCGTGGCTTCGATTCTTCGGGGGATGCTTGCGAAGTGACAAATTGATGTTTAACCCCTTGCCTCATGATTTATTTCGCAGCTACAGTGATCAGAACTTCTTCATCATTCATCGTATCCAATAAGAAAACCAGAATTGATATCTACCAATCGCCTATATTTTCTCTAGTGGCTAAATAACAACAAATTAAAATAATAAGATTTATTATATCTCAAAGCTCATCCACAAATATAGCACTCTTAAGATTTATTATTAGACTGCGGATCTTTATGTAAAATAAGAAACTGTCTGTGTCGATTCGAAGCCAGAGTAGGGCAATAATTAACTAATATTTAAAAATGACTAATA
>CM052319.1:21436963-21616367 GCA_028455605.1 Lasioglossum malachurum
CCCAAACCCAAGACATCCCGCAAGCACCCGCAGACCTGGTGATTCTCGAAAACCCGTGCACCCCGCAGCGTTTTCTATCTCCCCATTTGCCATTCATTTTTCCGCTCACCTCTGGCTCGCGCCGTCGATCCCGCTCCTCCAATATTTTAATCATCGAAACATCTGTTCCCGGTGACAATCGAATTACAGTCAATTCCAGCGACACGTTAGGGAAAAGACTAGAAAGAGAGGCAGAGAAGAAGAGCGTGTGCGCGATAGAAAGTACAAATAAACCGGTTGGACGAGAGAGAAAATAATAATGAAACTGGAAGCAGCGTGGGGACGAGCAGACTCGTTTCCTCTATTGTCTGAAATTTCGGACGTTTGCTCCCCCGACGTCTCGAGGGCGTCTTTGCACCCCCTTCTTTTTTCTCTTTTTCTTTTTCGGGTCGTCGCGTCGTCGTCGGGTGTGACGGGGTTCAGCAAATGTCATGGAAAAAGTTTAGATTCGCGTCTTGACCGTCGTTCGCTCTCGTTTTACAAGGGCATCTCTCCCCTTCGCCCCCGTGCGTGCCCAAGTGGTCCAGACGCATAATGCAGACGCACAGGATGGTGGAGTTGGTCGACAGGGAGGCGAAGGGGGCGGTATAATTAGGGACTTGAAGGGGCGGCTACCAGGGGAGAGGAACTAGAAGAGGCTGACAGATGTGGGAGCATTGTTTTATGGGGTGAACACCACCCCTCCGACGTCCCCGCTCATACTTTGCCGCCTTGTGTCTTCTGACTACACCCCACGGCGCGCGTGGCGTGCTGTGATTTCAAATAGGACCGGCGATTTCGTGGATACGACCACGCTCTGTCTGAATACGAGCTGTTTAAAAAGCTCGGCGGGTCATGATCGTGTGAATGTTCCTCATTCCTCATTCCGGCGAGCGATCCGATCGCGCGACTTTAAAGGGACCTCGCTTTAACCCTGAACACGCGATGCTGAGCCGATCTTATTTTTTATGTGGTCCATATTGTCTGTTAATGTTTATGCTGTTCCCCATTCAGAGTTGTGCTAATTCAATTACATTGTAATTCAATTATATAGTAATTCAACTACGTCGTAAGTGAATTACATAATTTAAACCTTTCAATTAATTCATTGAGCAAGTATTTTAATCAGACGTGTAATGGAAATACAATATAATTAAAATACAGCTCTCCAAATTATAGCCCAGAACTTGGAAGAGAGAAGTGCGATATATTTTTATGTTTTTCTTTCATATATTTGTTTGCTGTCTATGCGCCGTAGTTTGTATTCCTCGTCCTCGTTCATAATACGTAATGCTATTTTATAATTCTACTCCAATTGCAATTACGAATTACATTGTATTTTAATTACAAAGTATTTTATAATTGTTCTCCAATTGAATTATAAATTACAACATCACTGAATTACAATGTAATTCAATTACCTCGTAATTATAATTCCTGGAAGCATTCAATTGTAATTCTGCACAACTCTGCCTCCATTCCAGCTGTGAAAGAATCCATTTTTTTTTTTAACACTAAACCTACCACGAGTGGTCAAATGACCCATTTTAGATTTTTTATTTGACCATTAATGAAATTGTAAAGGTGTTTTCATGGAAATTTATTGAATATATTTTTTGACTAGAGTATATATCGTAGTAAAGATCACACAAAATATAAATGAAAATCTTGTTATTTTTATAATACTATACACAATCAGTCACTTTTGATGGTCGGTAGATTTAGTGTGAATTTTCTCGTTGTTTCCTAGACATCTCAGACATCGACTCTTTCGTAATTCTGCGATGGCGAACCAAAACCAAATTTCAAAGCAATTAGTAAATAAAATTCCAGGACCTTGTGTAAGTCAAATCGACAGATATTTTCATACTTCTGATATAGCGACGGATCAAATATCACACAGATGATCCACAGTATGTAACCCGTTGATTATGAAATCAATATTCATAAAGTTCCTGGTTCTTATAATCCAGCCACTGTTTGATTTTAGAGGGTTTTCAATATTCATAACGCCCATGGTTGATGTAAACCTGACAACGTTTGACTTTTTAGGACTTTTCGGAATTTCTGCTTTTCGCTCGGGTTTAGTGGTGAATTCGATGCGGATATTCAAACAAGTTGTTGCACCGATATTTGTGGGATTGATCACTGCGAAAATAAACCTTAGGAGACTTAATACACCACCGCAAATAAATCCGTAAACTCGAAAACATCGACACGCTCACATCTTGTGGTACTTATTCACATTTCCAATTATTTTAAAACTGGTCCAATATGAGAGAAATATAAAAGAAAAAGAAATATAAAAAAATTCTATCAAAATTTGGTAAATATTAAATATTTTACATCGCAGCGTGTTCATTTACATACAAACTGAATAATTTTTCTCTTATGTTATCCCGATGCGGCGCTTTGCATAAAGCCTTCCGATCGAAATGGAAAAATTTAAATCTAAGCAGTGAAAAGAGTAAAATGTAGACAGAGTGAAATACATACTCTCAAACTTCCCTACACAAACATATGGCAAAGATATAATATATTATCTCATGAAATATATATATTTACTAAATATCATCTGAACACATACATACAACTTTCAAATGTCACTTATTCCGTTTCTTTACCAGGTGAAGTATCCTTCTTGCTGAAAAGCGTTCACTTACATACCTGTTTTTAATTGGGACCGTCATTTCCATAGTTCAGTAGAATGAAATTACCTCGATTCTCGAGAAACTCGCCCCAGAAGAACATCGATAGAAGAACTCCCAGCGGACTGAATATCTCCCACAACCCTAGCAGCCGCGACAGTAATAATTAAGAAGCTGTTATTTGACAGAACAGCAAGTTTGAAACAGCTGACAGCCACTTTTTCAAATCGCCAGTACGGGGCTCTGAATATTACGAATTCATCATGGTGAGTTTCGCGCAAGATGGCATCGCTTAGGCGCAGAATTACAAATCGATTGAATCGAAGGGGTTCCCGCCGTTGTGCGCGGAGAGAAATTAACATCGTGTTTTTAATGCCGGGGATAATTGTAAGGGTGGAATTATACGAGGGGTTCGGGTCCTGCGTTTCGTTGCGTGGCTGGCAGCGGCTCTCACCCTCTCTCAAACTCATTCCTTCAATAATCAATGAGCCTTCCCTTTCCCCGCGAAATTAACATAACAAGCTGGCCTGCCTCGAGAAATCATTTCCCGAAATATTTCCCCCCAAAAAAAAAAAGAAAAAAAAATCCATCTCGTTTTCATGATCCGCGATCATCGACGTCGGTGACACTCGAGCGATTACGCGCATTGTAACAGCCAACGCATTCGTGAAACAAAATCCGATCGGACCAATTGACACCGGGGGAACGTGTCCCCGTGCATCCTCTCGCGATCTTCAACTCTCAGAGCGACAACCTCTTTTTCCCGCAACTTTTTCCTGCGAACTTTCGCCTCTCTCTCTCTCTCTCTCTCTCTCTGTCTCTCTATTTTGTTTCATGCTTACAACCCTTCCGAAGCACCACTGTCGCGCTCCTAAGGTGAGTCATGGCCACTCAGCGGTTCAACTGCGCGTGAACCCTCGATTCAACAGCTGAACCGTGCTCGTTACGTGAACCGCGAGAATCAGTTCCAGCGCCGTAGGCTCGATCGGTTCCATTTGATAAGCCCAATTCGATGACTTCCTTCGCCCGCCGTCAACCGACGACGACGACGACGACGACGACGTTCCAACCACGCGCTTCAGCTTCGCGTGTGTGTCTCTCTCTCTCTCTCTCGTCTGCGTCATTTTTCCGCCCGCGGGCGTATACACGCGTCTGTACCTCCTTTTTTCCTACCTGCCTCCCTCCACCTGTGTTGTTGTTTCTTTTTTCCTCCTCCTCCTCCTGCTACTTTTTTTTTTTTTTCGTTTTTTACCTCCACCCGTCCATCGACGATCGCGCACACAGACCCGCGCACAGACACACGGACACAATCGTTTCTGTTTTCCCACCCTCTTCTTCTCGTTTTTTTTCCCCGCTGCCCCCGCCCCCGCCGACCCCCCCCGCCCCTCCCCGTCCCACCATCACCTCGCTTTTTACCCCCGCCCCCTGTATACCAACGATAACAACGCGACGCCCGAGCGTTCCTCGAATCGTAGTATTTTACCCAGAATTAATCTGCAATTTTATTTACTACGGATCTCGAAAATAACGCTTTTTTTCGGACTGCGTCGCGGGGGAGGAGGGGCGGCTACGATGGGGGCGGGGCCGAATGAACGAGCTATAAATACGTCCGGTGACATTATTCGGATGATCCCGGGTCACGGATCCAGAAGGATTATCATAGGATCCAGATGCGACGCGGCAGAATGTAGACTGGACAGATCGGGAACAGGAAGTCGCGAGATCGGGGTGCTGTCTGAAGTGTTTGCATGGGGTGGGAATGCGGGGGTGAAAACCACTGCCGGTATACACTCTGTGACGGTATTGTGTAACACTGTAGATATACGAATCTGTGGTGCGAAAAAGAATTCGTCCCTTCCCTGTACAGGCTGTCCCGTACAGTCCCAATATACCAACGTGGAGGGGGTGATTCTACATGAGAATATACAGTGGCCCACGAAAGTGTTCGTACGGCCTTTAAAACAGAATAACTTTTTTATAAATGTACCAAACGACCTGATGTTTTGTGAGCAATCAGAGGCATTGGTTTACTAAATGATGTGCAAAAAAGATTTTTCAAAAGTTATAATTTACAAGGTTACGTGCAAAAATAGAAAAGGCATTTTTTTTAACTTTTTTCTTTGGGCCTTCAATGACAATTTAATGAAAAATTTCACACATACAAGACTATAAAGCAGTAAATAATTATTTAAGTAAAAATAACTTTTTAAAAAATACCACGTTTTTGAAACGGACTAAAAAGTATAAAATATATATAATTTTTCCTAGCCCCATACAGATTCGTAACCCCGTAATCTTGAAAATTTGTGATTGTGAATTTTTAACAGCTATATCAGAAAATACTTGAAGATTTAAAACGAAAAACGTGGGGTGCATGCAATAGATAATTGATGCATGAATAGTTCACCTAAATCACTAACAATTTTATTCCACTGCAAATGATATGAACTGTTGTGCGAGTTTTCTCAAAGGCAGCTCTTTCGTTAAACAATCGAATCATTTAATTCCCGTTCCCGGGCACTCGAAATCCGAAAGAACAATTTTTTGTTCCGTAACCGGAGTATAATTTGTTTCGGCGCGCGCTTAAGGACGTTTTAATCGCCGTGATTACCGGCAGCTGCTTTAAATGCGTCTCATTATGAATTTAAGGAAGGCCGCGGTAAATTACGAGGCTCATAACTTTCCAGATTATTTCGCTGGCTACGATACTGCAGTTCATCAATTTTCATTTTAATGCCTCGCCCCCTCCCTCCGAGTGAACCGTTTTAGGGCGTTGGCGACGCGGTTTCGACGATCGGTTCCTCTTCTTCGATGTGACGCGTTAAGGAATCTTAAAGCCTGCCGAAATTAGATGCAGATCATTGGACTTTTAAAAATGTTTCTTCATTACCCCTCCATAAAGATATTAAAATACAGTTTAAGTTTATACAAATTAAGTTTAATAACCACCCCCTCAATTAATAGAAAAGTTGTCTGCCTTCAACAATTTTTTATTTGGAAAAATTTCCAATCAACCGAGGGTCATCATAAATATTTTATTTGGAAAAATTTCCAATCAACTGGGAATCATCATAAATTCTTTATTATAAAAAACTTTTTTAATCAACTGATGCGATCATCATCCGAGGATCTACCGATCTTCCGAAGTAACCCGAGAAAAGTTCAACTCTTCGTCCCGCGGACCACTTTAAAATTCCCCTCCGCGAAGCGAAACCCGGAAGGCCCGTTCGTCGGGGAAGATCAACAAATTGTTTCCATTGAGACCGTTCACACAGGGAAGATTGTATCCCCGTGAAAACAGCATCAGGGGAATAAATGCGAAACCGCGACAGAGGGTTGTAGGAGCTCGAGTGAAAATACATTCGGCGATCGATCGATCGGGCCGTCCCCGTTCAATTGATGCGAATATTTTTCTTCGATTAAAATCTCGAAAGGTTTTTAATCGCGACAGAAGAAGTAGAAAAAGAGAGAGAGAGAGAGGGAGCGGGAGAGGGGGACGAGGAAGAGCGCGAGTGTACAGCGAGTGCGAATACGAACGAGCGAACGAGGCAAAACGCGCGCACAGGTCGAAAAACAACGACGACACTAGGCGGAGAGCAGCTAACGAACAATATTTAATTTATTCGAGCGGCGGCAAATGTCCGTAGAAACTACGATTCGTCAACGATGAGGGTGACAGTGGGGGGAGGTAAATATTAATCTCGATGAGCGACCGGGAGCTTTCGATCTACATACGGAATCTTGTTACCGGCGCGGATCGATGAGGATCCACGGATGGTTGGAGATTACAACGAATGGATCAGGCCGGGCGATCCATCCGACTTTCTCGACTTTTCCCGACTTCCCCGTATTATACGGCCGTTTTGCCGTGGAACTACCGGTAATTTTCGGAGGGACGATTCGCGCGTCGAAAGTTATTCGTTTGATTCGTTACCGGGCGCGCTTGGAACGGGTGCACGGGCTCGCCATCGTGCTCGCTGAAATGCAAAACGCTTTCGTATCACTACGCCCGGAGTCGAGATACATTTTTTTCAAAGCAAGTCCCGCACCGTATCGGGGCGCACGCGGGGGTGGAGCACGCCGGATAGGACGGGCACCGGGGGTTACGGGGGGTGGGCATTCGGGGGCGAGGTGGTGTTGAGCCGTAGTAGAGAGAGCCCCCATATGAAACCGTTATCTGCACCGATTCAGCAATATTTTTACATTTACCGCCCTCCCGACGCCGCGCTGGCTCCTCGCGTTCGACCGCTGCCCCCTTTTTACGCTCATACCCCTTAATCTGAAGCCCGCGACCTAACGAATGTGTACGAGAACAGTGGCCGCTCTCGTGGCTTACACGCGACAATGCTATAAGACACTATAGAAAACCGTGCACATCTACAGCCGACCAAATTTCTATGAGGACAGTAGACTGGGGTTGAGCGTAAAACAAATATCATTTATTGATAAGGATGCACCACAAAAAATGCAAGGTGAATCACGAGACCAGTACAGATTACTCTGTTATTAGCAGTCTGATGGAAAATGTTTTTATTTTTCACGTGATTATAACAAACTTTTCGTCAACTCTCTTTTCTCATGATTTTTCAAGGTGACCTTTAATTTTTTGCAAATACACCTGTTTCCTACAAATTCGGAAACGTATCGTAATATTTTAAAAAATTACAAGAAAGATTGAAAAAAATTGGGTTTTCAATTTTTTTTACAAAGAATTTGCTATTATCACGTGAAAGCTCTCTTGAAGCAATGCTACACCTGATAAAAATATTTTCGATCGGACAGCTAATAACAGAGTAATCTCTGCTGGTCATGTATATGACCAGTTTCTCTATCGAGAATATCACCTCGAAGACCCGTCAAGGTGACGGTTCGTAATTTCCACTGGAAATTACGAATACCTTACTTAAATTTTATACTTAGATTCTTCTACATGCTCTCACATATTAATGTATAATTGTATTCTTAATTTTCGACTTGTGGTTTTTTATGTAAAATTCATTCCCCAATCGATTTAATTCAATCCAGCTTGAAAAGCGTCGCCGTAAGTCGATTCCAGCGTGAGTAATCGTTTCTTCGAGTGCCTCGACAAGTTTCCAGTGAATTCGGGAATCCGGAGCGTGGCGGTCGACGAGAAATCGGCCCAGCGCGGGGGATGAAAAGAAAGGGGTGCGGGTGTCCCGACGCCGGATAGTTGTACTCCCGGGGGGTGAAAGGGGTTGCGGGGATGTAGGCACCGGGAGCCGGTAAAGGTATGCGGGCAAACCCCCATTGCTATTCAAAACGTAAAAACCATTTAAAAATGTAATACCCGGCCAGCCGGGGAAAAAAGTGTGCGCGTGATCCAACGTGTGACTTTGTAAGTAAAATATACTGCCCGGCCGTGGAAGCCTCGGTCAAATAATCGTGATTTATCGGCGTAAGGAATTTTCGTCGGGGTGAAAAAAATGTTTTTTTCGAACTACCCCCCGCCTCGGCGCACCCCGTTCAACCACGTTGCTGGTTTTTTCGAATTCGTGGGAGGGTAATGAGCGGCATCGACCGATTGAGGACATCGATGCCGGACTTTGGTCCCCCCGTCCAGTGAACCTACCCCTCCGCAATCTCCAGCGGTGCTTAACCTGTTAACTAGGGGGAGGTTGAGTTTCGTTTCATTTTTATTTCGCTTTCGTTGCGTCCTAATTAATTTGTCCGGAACGCCGTTGTCCTACTCCGTCCTACTATAATATCTCTGTATTGTTATTCTTAATTGTGCGAACAGCTGCGGTTCGATAATTGATTTAATAATTCATGACCGACAGTCGAATTAATTGTGCGAGTGATTATCAATTCATTTTTATAATGTGCTCGCTGTAGACGTCTAAATAAAGTACGGACCTCGGAAGAACAATTAATTTTTGTTACCGACCAATTTGAAAATCTTCTGAAAAGTATTGCGACCAAGTAAATTATTTAACAAGTTCTTCGTCTTCAGAATTTCTATTTTCGATAACTCGCGAATTCAATTTGGTTCTGTATCGGATCGTGGGAGGAACGAGTCGACGGTAGAATAAAATTGGGCGGCGTGAATTTTTCGCGATACACCTTGTGTCGGATTCGTTCAAAAATCGTTAACCGATTTCGGTCGGTGGCGAAGATTGAGACCGGCGAGAAGGGCCGTGTACCGGTCGAATTAAAATCATAAGCGACCGCAACCGCATATTGACCTCATAAACGTTTCCCCTCGTGTAAAAAACGTGATGTCCTGGAAAAGAATTACTCTTTCTCTCTATACCGCGGGCACGAAACACGGCGGAGCCGCAAGTGGAAGTGCGGTATAACGTTAATTGAATATATCGGATTCCTCGAGAATATCGTGGTTGCGGCGATAGGAAATGGATGGAGAAATAATTGTCGGGAACGCGGGGAACGTGTCGGACCGGTAAAGCTTCGTTTTTACTGCAATTATATTTGTTGAATTTGATACGAATTCGATCGAAACCGGTAATCAATTTCCCGGAAGTGTCTCGCCGCCGCCGTTCCTTGCGCGCCCCCGGATGAACCCTTTCATCAAACAATTTTATATGTATGTAACCGCTAATCCCAAATCGAACGTTCTTTCGCAAACTTATTCCGAAATCTAACTCGCGAAAATGCAAAATCCATCTCCCCTCGATTCCTTCGACATCTAATCCACTACAAAGCATTCCCTCCTCTCTAATATCTTATTTTCTAGTTCTCCATAAAATACCGAGAATCCAGTTAAATGATTAATAATATTTTTCCCCAAAATTTTAAGCAATTAGTTCAGAATTTCTTCTGTTTTGTAACAGAAAAATCTATAATATAAATTTAAATAAAATCATGACATCAGTGACTATAAATAAAAGCGTGGATAATAAATTGCGTCAATAAATTTGTCTATCTATTCCGACATTAATTTTATAACAGAAGAAATTTCGAACTAATTGCTTAAAATTTTGGGGAAAAATATTATTAATCACTTAACTGGATTCCGGTATTTTATGGTGAACCAGAAAAAAAAATATTTTAATATAAGCGTGGTTTTTAAAGAGTTTTTTTTTATATTTTATTTCCTACTTTTATTGTCATCGGAAGCAAGTGTGTATACCCGCCAAGATTGGACTATGGGAAGAGGTTTAAAATTCGATTACAAGATTTGGCGCATACAACAACAACAACAAGACAAGTTAATATAAGCGTGGTAAAAAGACTGGAAACTGAAAGACTTTTCTCACGGTTTGTTTCATTAAACGTTAAAGTAAAACAAGTGCCTAATTGCGCTCCTATAAAATTGTAGTATTAGCAACAATTCCGAGTATTTTGTGGCCGTTGGATAATGCATTCGGTGACGTCACAGAAACGGACCGTGGCCTGTGGTGTCAGGTTTTTCGCGGTCGTGCACGATATCGTTTGTGTCAGACGGGCGCCGACCTCATTTGCGAGGCTTTCGTCGGAACTTCGCGGCCAAGAATTATAATTAAGATCCTGCACCCCCGTCGCTCACGCGGCCACCATCTCCCCCCCACCTCCCGCTTCACCCTCGCGTCTTCCTAGTTCTCCTCGAACGACGCCAGCCACCTTCCGTGATATTACATTCCATTCCGAGCTGGATCAATCCTCTAATGGCCGGAAGTTTAATTTGTGCGCGGCTACAAAATAATCGCGAGCTGGCCCGAGGAAGCGTGACCCGTCGAGAGGTTTATTATTCATGAGGTCTTATTATTGCGCCGATTCGACGGCCGCGTCGATACCTCGAATACCGTCAGGGTGTCTCGTCGATCTTGCCAACCTCCTCTTCCCAGAAATGTTTTGACTTCGTCAGAGCTCGGTTAATGATTCTGCTCCGAATCTTCGTCGACCCTTGTACGTCCGTTCACAGTTTTCAATATTAGGTTCGCTAGAAAAACCCCATTGTTCCAAAACATTCAACACCTTAACACGTTCAAAATGTTTTGCATGCAATGCATTTTTATTAACTAATGCACAAAATTCCAATTTAATGAAATCCTAACCCACCACAACAGGTAGAATAAATTCGAATGTTTGCAACCTCTCTTTTATTTTTGTATTTTGTCATCACAGTTTCCTAGTTTCTAAAGGCAAGCTGGTATACCGGGTGTCTCAGCTAAAAGGGGCCAGCAAGATGGAATAAAGAAAAATAAGTTCTCCCGGTAAAAAATAACGATGACCTAGAGAAAACTGAAAAAATAAAAGGACAAAAAAAATTGTACTTCTATGAAATTCCTCCTTCGATACCATTGGAATTATACCATACATATTTTTTGTGGCATTAAAAATAAAGGAGATATTTAGGTGGCCTCCTTTAGCTGCGAGACCCTGTATATTAATATTTGGTTCTAATTTTTTATGTAATAGTTGGCAATATTTAGTTTTGCAGTTTTATCCTTTGCAGAATGTTGATTCATTTTATTCTTTGATGATTGCAGAGGTTGTCGGGCTGCAGGGATGATTGCGTACAATTCTAATTTGATGTGATCCTGCAATTTTGATTGGTCGTTTGAAAAAAAAAACCGTTGTGACCCTGCGCTCCCCTCCCCGGTGGCATGCAACAAGGACAATAGGGTAATATCCCAGTTTATTATTCGTCAATATCGGGGCTTTAGATGAACCTTCGCGCGATCAGTTTGTACATACATACAACCCGCACAGCGGTGCCTATTGATCGGTAACTTTATTCCAACTCAGCTAATGGAACCGGGGACGTAATTCGGCTATGTGACATAATGTTAACCAAGCATGCGTATCTTATTGACTCTGGTGTTTTGGGGGGACCCCGTCCGTTAATGAACCATAATTACGTAAGCCCAAATATTGCTTTAATTATATATCTCACCAGTCCGAGCCTTTCAGGATCCACGTCATGCTAGGCTAACTTCATCGATCCGGTGTATTGTCATTAGTATCTTTTGTAACATGCCATCAAAGTGATTCTTTCCTAGTCGGGCTAACCGGATCATGGTAATTTATTAACGGACCGGGGTAATGCCGCTTTGTGAATTCTGTTGTCGAAATCTAATGCACGCTGAATGTTTGCGTTTCGTTCTTCTGTTACCGTGACGTCACAGTGATTATCCTAGGAAACCATCAGCCCAACCTTCCAAATCTGTTTTCCACGTACTCATTGGAACCGGAAAATGTTTTCATGCTAGGTAGAAATATTTTTTTACAAATGTTGTTGAAAACATTTTTTTATAATAGTAATTTTTTTATTGAGCTATGGGCCAAAAAGATATTTAATTTATTTCGGTTCGGACCATAATTTCCTCGTTTCTGAAATATGTAACTCCTGTAATTTAAATTATTTTTACTGTAAAAAAATCACACAAGTGCTCAAAATACCAGTGAACACACACACACGTGCGCAAAATCCCAAAGCGAAAGGTTCGATGGTTTTCCAGAGAAAAATGTCTAATATTATTCTACTTCGAAGAATTTATATAAATTGGTTATTGTAAAAATTGAACGATTGTCCGATTTTTTCGGGAAAAGTTTGGATTCGAGAGGATGGCGGTTCTCTCGCGGCGCCGGGAGACTTCAACAAGACGCAGACGGTGACCAGGCGACTGTAAGGAAAAAGTATCGGTGGTAACCAGGCTGGTTTCGGTGGAAATCAGGCTAGGTTCCCGCGGTGTCGGCAGATGAAAGCGTTTATTATCAGCCGGGCAACAGAAACGCGATGCTGGCGCACGGTCACGGGTGCCGATTATTTTAATCACCGCGGAATTACCGTCGCATTCACCTGTCCCAATGAATAATCATATCGAATTACACACGAACGGCTCTCAATCGTAGATACGATTATACACCGTAGGTACGTTACGTAACACCAGCCGACTTAATTATTGAACGGGAGTCAGGCGCGACTATTGGGTTTGGTAATTTGCCACTTACACGGATTGTCGTATATGCATCGAGAGACAGGGACATGTTATGTACGTGCCCGAGATTGTTATTTCGGGTATCTGACGATGAACGCGAATCTGATTCTCGTAAGCACGTGTTGTCGGCAGTGGCTTGAATCATTGGTATTGTCGATTAAACGGATGACGTTCATTCCGTCAAAATTGATCCCGCTCGCCACCAACGCCGTGGTCTTCTTAATCATATGCCCGCCAACTATTTCATCCCGCGATCCTCTCGTCACTCAAATTAATTATCAAATGATAGAAAATGGTTTGCGTCTCTCACTGATTTCTATTCCAGTTTATCTACGTGAAAAACCGAAAGTTATCAATTGAATTGATCTATTTAGACAGAGTTGGACAAAAATTTTGTTCGAATAAAGTTTCTGTATTTAGAGCACTTGTCGTCCAAATTTGATAGAGGTAATCCCAGTTTTCGTTCAAATTCGCCTGCCTCGAAAACTGAAAGCTATCAATTAATATATTTTTAGAGAGAACTATTGAAGCTCTAAAAGCCGTAATAAAAAATTAAAATATTTCGAGCACTTTTATTAAAACAGACCTGCAATTCCACAAATGTTGAAGCTCTACATTTTCCAAAGGGACGCAAACATTTCGATTGAGAATTAACAGATTATGGTTACACACAATAGAGAAGACTTACTAGAACCCTCTGGCCGCGTGTTCCAGCGGCAAGTAACCGCGAATAAACACTGAAAAATTAAAGTGCATCCATATTAATATAAATATGATTTAAAAAATCGTTTCAGCCCGGCAGCGTGGCGGATTGATGTGCCCTCGAACCGGTAAGTCCGCGTTAAGCAAGTTCACGGTAGAGGAGTTCTTCTGCGAAATCGTTCAGCCGCGTGAAATGGAAGCGATTAACAGTTTCTAGAATTCTGCCGGTATATGCGTTTAATGCTGTTGGTTTTCAATGTTTGCGATCGGTTATCTCTGACCGTTCCTTTCAGAAATAATAATTATTATGCTGTTTAATCGCCGGGGCTGGTGGGTTAGCCCAACCGAAAACTGTAATACAGACATTCGCCGTATTATGCTAATGGCTGAATCCATCCGGCCGAGTTTATCGCTGGATCGGAACGATCTCGGTAATTTTCGAGGCAAGAGTTTACGATGCCACGGACGGTTGCGTGGGAAGTGATCGCGCACAAATCAACGATGCGTCGGGAGGATCGCGTACGAGCGCGGATACTAAAAACTCGCTAATTTCAGTGATTAATTAATCGCCGGTTGAATTTCGTAGCGTTTCTTTAATCTATTATTCAACGCCCCGGCGTGTTCGTGTAAATTGAAATTTAGATACGGAACCAATTTATGAAATGGCCGACAATCAATTAATCTCGAATCATACAAATGAAAACGGCACAGATAGCACGCCGGCAAGAGATCGGTGCGCGCCTTATTAGAATGGTTCCATTAAAATAAAAATCTCATTGAACCTCGTTACACGTCTCGCTGTGCCGTGTTTTCTACATAAAATATCCATAAAGCCTTTAAAGCCTTCTAATTTAATTATACTGTTAAGGCATGTTCTTCTATATTGCTAACAAGAATTCCGAAAAAAGAAAATCGCGAGCATTAAGAATTTGTTCGGATACTAATTAACGTTGCCTAATTTCAATTTTCTATTTATCGGTATCATCAAGGAAAAGACGCACGTAATGGGCTACCACGGTTTATCATTAATGCCGGGGTTCATACTGATCGGAATATGCTCGCACGTAATGCAATATTAACTTAATTACCGCGTAAAAAGTAAGGTACAGCCCACCGGCTGTTACAAAACCCGTACACGTACTGATTAATGCGCCAGTCAATTGCTACTCTAAAGGTTTTAATTAGTTTGCTGGCACTATGGCGGCGAACCGCTTCCCTTTTCTTCGTATTAATGTTTAAACAGATGTTGTTAATCTTTTAAAAAGGGAGAAGTTGCGTGACATGGGAACACCAGTGAAGTTCGAAGCAATATGCCGGGAGGGGAACTGACCTTCGCTCACCAATTACGCGTCTACCATAACCATAAAGAGGAGATACTGTATACTCTCGAATTAAACCTGCTTGATTTTTTACGTGAAAAAAATAAAAATCCTCCTTGGTTCTCTTCAGGTTCGTATTCCTTGCTGCATGATCCTACAGCTCAGTCATGCTGTGGATTAACCCCTTGCCGTACTTTGACGAGCCAGAGAAAATCTATAGAATGGTGCGATGGCACTGTTGAGTAAACATGGTAAACTATTGTTTGAGGATTTTCCCATTAGAGTGCGACTTCTCCTTTACAAGATATAAGGTAGTGCCATTGGGCACTTTACCCTAAAAGCAATAGTACGGCAAGGGGTTAAATAATTATTAGACTGCGGATGTTTGTGCAATTTCCTGTAGTCAAATGTGAAGAAAGTACAATGAAATAAAATCCTATTTTTAATGGGAACGCTCTTCGCAAATCCAATAAAAATAAAAATAGTAGTGAATTCTATCAAATTTTATATTCTAGCATTTCTTCAAAATTTCCATAAGCCATAAATACAGAAAGATCCGCAGCCTAATAACTATTTAGACCCATACAAAGCAATAACCCGTACGTCAAGTCAATTCCACCTCCCCATCGCCCCGAACAAGGTCCTCCACAGTCCCCATACCATCAGTCCCCGCGCCGAAACGCAATTATGACGAACCCAAACAAATTACTCTTCCTTTCCCGGGGTTGCGTTCTTAAAAATCGCGGGTGCGCGACGTCGGGTCGCTGCATCAAGTAGGCGACATCGCCACCCCCATAAGCAAAGGTCCCCCATGCTCGAGCGTTATCGTTGATCAACCGCGGATCGTCCCTTGCTAACCGAAACGAAGTGGAAGGTAAGCCTGTGGCGCGCGGCGGTGTTCCATCGAGGAAGAGTTCCGAGGAGACACGCAGGTTCCTCCTGTCGTAATTCGATAAACGAGTGCGTCGATGGTCGTCGGAGGGGTTGGCAGCCGGTTCGAGGCGGACCTGGCAGGCAATTGGCATCGATACTTTCGATAGGTCGACGCGTGCATCGAGTCAGATCCGGTTCGTTTCCCCGAGTGCTCTACGATGCCACGGTTCGACGGAGGATAAGAGGAAGAGGAGCCAGGGAATGGGATCACGAAAGAGAGCAGTGTACAGAGGGCTGGTTCGAGAGAAACCTAGAGGTGGAGGGGCAGGAGAGAGAGAGATAGAGAGAGAAGGGGGAGAGACGAGAATTAGGAGGGTGTGGATCGACGGAAAGAGAGGGAGGAGAGAGAAATCGAAAGAGAGAGAAACGGTTCCGCGAGAGACGCGGAACGAGAGACGCGGGGAAGGTTAGCTACTGTAATTAGTGAGAACGTATCGTAATTAGAGAAAATGCCACGTTTAATTGCTAATTGAGTTTCTGGCTGATGCGAGATCTAATTTTAATCACCTAATTACGTGACTACAGGCTGCGGGCTACGGACAGCCACCACCCTCTCCGCCTCCTGCGAATGTGCATGGCTAGCTGGTGCCGTTCTGTGGGCGTATAAGTACTCGTCTAGTCGAACTGTAACGGGTGATACGCTGCTCGTGCCGGTTAAGCAGCGGAACGGTTCGCGGAACAAGACCGGATACGCCGTGTCGTCCGACACAGCCCTTATCAAGAATGATCCCGCACACCTGGCCGCGATACTTTCATAGACTTCGGCTGCGATCATCGACCAGGATCGAGACCGGATCGCTCTTCGCAGAAACGCTGGTGAGACCCCCTCGTCCGGGCGATTACGGAGAACTGGGTCTCGAGCGCAGATTACTGTGACGAGACAGGCTTTTCGATGTAAGCAATTTTTAAACCCTCACGGATTTATGCGGTGTAAACATTTCTGCGTAGATTTATGCAGCTTTGGACTTTTCTACTTACGTGGTGTCTATTCGAAGTACAAATTGTCCGCTTTTTTTGTGAGACACAGGAGGTGCTTAAGGTGCTATTTCTCAGTTCACTCAGGTCACCTCAAGGTCATAGAACATAATCTCCAGTTATATACAGTGAAAAAGACATGATGCTTATATTATTTTCAGCCCAATTAAAATTCCGAAAATTGGCATGAAATATAATCAATACTACATGGATTATACTACATTGTGAATATGCTGCAGACACTTCTAAAAATTTCTGAAATGTGCCAATTGTTGTTCCAATAATTGTTAAAATAGAAGTTCGTCTCAAAGAAATTACTGAAAACTCAAGAATTCATCTCGCATAAAAATGAAGAAAAAAACGCTTCATTTCTGGAGTTCACAAAGCTCCAACCGCAAAGGGATGAAAATCTGACTGCATATAATTTGGCGACGTACTGTCTGCCGAATCGATTTTTACGGATATCGATTCGGCAGTCGATGCATTTAATAAGAGACGGCGAGTGGGTGATCCGTGAATGGGGGATTCCCGTTCGCACGGATCGGTTAACCCTTTTCTGCATCGAGACACACGGTATACCGGCTCGTAACTTCCAGCCACCTTCGTTCGTACGTGTACGTACGTTTCGAGCGAATACAGGGAAATGCGGTTAGAAATTACATGGCTGCCGCTTATATACAGAGCGCGGAGCGTGGAACACGGGGCTCTTATTAACGCGTGTATTAGCTATGCCGACTCACCCTTCTAATCTATATCCAACCCCGGTGCCACGCGATTATTGGTTTCACGCAAGGACGGCTATCTACATTATGCCTACAGGGTGACGCTAATTTTGGAAATGCGCGTGTTTCTAATCTGCGGATCCGAGCCACGTTTATAAATAGGCTGCTCCGCTCGCCTAGTTAATGAGCGGCGCCATCGACCGATCGATTGTTTCAATCGATGCCCCGACAGTAATGGCTTCAATCTCGTTGTTTCGTACAATTACAAAGCGCAGATGTTTATGCAAATGCCTGGTTCCCTAAAACGACCCGCGGAAACCTGAGCCGAGGAAAATTTCTTTACTACGTGCTAATTTTAATTTTCGTCACTAGTTATTAGTCCAGAAAGAATCTTTCTTCATAGTATTCGATGGAGCACCCAATGAAAGCCCTCCATGCTAAGTTTGAAGTAGGTACCCCCACCACAAGTGGAATCGTATAATTAATTATTTCTCTTCTATTCTGATCAATAAAAAATTTCGAAAAAAATTATGAACATTCTATCGGATGGCACACACGATTGTGAATTTTTTCCAAATTTTTAACTGCGAAATCGATTTGCAGGAAATTCCGGCCATCGGAAGGATCGTCAGATTTTCGCGATGACGATGATCAAAGGACCCCCACAAAGAATGGCGTGCTGTGGTCGGCCGGCCTTAGGACGATTACTAATTCAGGGTTAACTCATGGTGCTCGACTCCTTGCAGCGAATGTCGCTTTTTAATGCCGGTCAAGCCGCCAGAAGTCGGCTCGTGCACAAAGCAGAGACAAGTGAGCTCGCCGGAAACAAGGGGTCGGTAATTAAAAATGTCAAAGTAACGGGAGAGTCTAAGAACCACCCTAACCGTAGACTCTCGAGTGGCTATTCGGGGGTGACCACCCCTCGCAGACCACCCCCACCCCGTGCAACCTCCCTCAGATATTTCGGGTATAATCACCCGTGACTAAACAGTAATTTGCACGATCGATACGCGACGGTCAAGTTCTCATGTGACTGCAATCACAGGTTTTCTTCGATCGGAAACTTACTGTCGAAAAAAGGAAACCGTAAAACGTTTTGCGCCACGCGAGACTCTTACCGTGAATTTTTGTTAATTGGTATCGATCGAGGACGGAACTTTTTCCGAAATCATTTACGAGGGACGTATAATTACCGAGTAAACAAGTTTGCTTTTTACAAATTGCTTCGGGAATTCATTTTTCATGCCCGCGATTACAATTATCCTGACGCAAAGAAGTATTGATCGCTAAACCTAACATTGCAGAGTGATTTTATACATTTACAGCGTTCATGTTTGCAGAAATCTCGGCTTTGCTTAACGTATATCGTGAACGTATTCCGTAGAATTCAGTTCCTACAAAGTCTTACACGTTCGTTCCACGCGACTTTGCCGGATCGCTCTTTCATAAATGTGACTCGTCGCATCGCGGAATTTAATTAGACCAAATTAAATCTTGCCGAGGTTTTTAGACTCGTTTATGAGAACGGTGCTGGCTTAATGACGTTATTTTTATTGTAAATGAAACGAAAAACGAAGGCCTCGAGATCAACGAGAGGTGGCCCTACGCGCCCTTTCATCATCTCTAATACGATTTTTCAATGTCGTTACTGGGAACGTTTCAGGAAAAGTGGAGGCTTTTAGGGCAAACGAAAATTTCGGTGTATTTTTGCGGACAATGCAAAGGAATCAAGTTGATTACCGTCCGAATTAAATTATCTTTCATTAACGTGTCCCTTACGGTACTTGATCGCCCTTGCCGGAAAGTTGACAACCAAATAACAGTGCATTATCGTCGTTGGATTCGAAGTAGAATTAGCCTGTCGTGCACAGACAACAGTCAAGATGATGTACTACAGTTTTTCCCATACTGTGTACCGCAAGAAAATTATATTTTGACTCCTGCTTACTTCATTTTCTCGTTTCTGAGCAATAGAATACAGTTCTTTTCCACATGTCCTTCGTGGAGGCTCTATAACTTATATGATTTTCAGTATTTCGAAATTGGGTTCAAAATCATTCCTCTGCATGATAATGCTCGTCCTCGTGTTGCGGCGCCGGTCAAAACCTACTTGGAAACACTTAATTGGGAAGTTTTACCCCACCCGCCGTATTCACCAGACATTGCTCCTTCTGATTACTACTTGTTTCGATCGATGACGAAAAATTGGGTCGATTCATGGATAGCGTCAAGAGATGAAGCGTTCTTCCGGCGCGGTATCGGGATGCTGCCAGAAAGATGGGAAAAAGTAGTGGCCAGCGATGGACAATACTTTGAATAAAACATAAGGCACCAATTTAAGATGAAAAACGGCGGAGACTTATTTGTACTGCCAATATATTCCTTAAAGCAGTAAATGAACGATGACTGGGGACACTTAAAAATTCCTCGCGTAATTAGCTCGCATCCGGAACCAATTCGCTGTCGCTTCGCCTAAGTTTCCGGTCGCTGTCAGTTCGAATGATCCGAAATTCCCGGGGTGACGCGGAAAGGGTAGGAAAGGGAGGGCGCGTTGCTCGGGCCGTTGGACAGACAGGCCGAATTCGAATGCACCGATGCGTTTCATGGCCGAGGTGCTCACGGTTGAAAAATCTTGCCCGAGAAAATCCCTTCTGTTACCCTCTCCCGAACGTGTTGCGACCCCACCCGGGGATCCCGGTGCTCCTTTTCCTCCGAGCCCCTGTTCCTCCTCTCGCCGCCGCTTCTCTCTCCTGAGTTAACAATGGACGGGGCTCACGTGCGCGAGGAATCAAGTGTTCTCTCACACACTGGCGCAGTCCACTAGACCGAGGGCGCATGCATAATACAATGACCCTGCTAAGTACTATTTTAAAACAATGCTGAAATTGCTTTAGGGGATAAAAATGAACGAGGTAGTAGCTAGGTGTATTTTTCTCCCCCACTTCTTTGACGAGGGTGCACGTACACGGCCGGCCCATACACGGGGTAGTTACCGTCGCCCCCTTTCGCACTCCCCCCTCCCTCCCACCCCCCTGCCCCCTGCCAACCCCTTATTCCTGCTGCGCCTGCACATAGGCATAGCTCCACGTACAAAGCACTAAGCCTTTGAGTCGCCAGTCTCACCGGCGCACAATAAGGCGTCCCACTTTTTTGTTTTTACATTCACTTCGAGAGAACGAGACGGAAAGAACCGGCGCGGATCCGCTGGCCGGCCGAAGGGGACACGCTATAAGACTGACTCCGCCAGTCCAGGAAAGAGAGACGTAAAGTATGTATGAATGCTGGTACCCCGGTAACACTGCGTTTTCTTACTGCTTCGCAGCCCTTCTTCGCTTTTTCCGGCGGAGGCCCGACCAACTGGACCCGAAGCCTTCGGGCACATCACTTTAGGGGTTGGTACGGTTGTTACACTTCGGCTTCATGTGCTCGTTATTATTATTGTTTATTGTTAATTTAGAAGATTGCACTTCGTTTGCAATTTCCAGTATCCGTAATCTTTTCACCATCGTCATTCCATTTTTCACACACATGCAAATTATTTCACACCTCCTCTTCTGTAGGTCATTGTACTGGATTTTCAGCGTTCGGAAATTACAGTGGAGTATTTTTTAATGAAATTGTGCAATGGTAATGGGAATTTTGGTTGGTTACCAACAAACTACCCTTAGAAAAAATTAAATTAAAATATTGGCTTAAAGTGTTGTGCATTTAACACGTTCAACTCAAAATTGACTTAAAATGTTCTACATTTAATACAATCTACTTTAATACAGTCTACTCAAAACTGACTTAAAATGTTGTACATTTAATGCATTCAACTCAAAATTGACTGAAAATGTCTCGGTAAATGAAGAAACAGTTCAAAGCATTGCAGTAAAAACGAGTATGTAAATTAATGGAGACGCAGGGTTGGATAACGATTATGCTTCCTGATTTTGAGACGTGCCTGCTGGCAGTGCCACAACCGTGTTCGGTTAAGTATGAAGTCGAGTGCGATTACTATTGTTTCGGGCCTGGCAGCCGAGCTTCTCTCGACTGACTACCGTGTAAAGCAATATTGCATTCGAAAGAGAGCGTACACTCGCCAAGTGTGACGCCCGCGGTAAGGTTTTGAGGGCTCTTCCGCAAGATAAAGGCTTGCATATACTTACTGAGTACATATACTCGTCCAGATTCTTCTTGCATTCGCCCGGCGAAATTTTGTCCGACCATCCGACGCGGAAATATCTTCAATCCTCGGCTTCCAATTGTTTATACCATCCGATGCAATTGTTAGAACTACGGTTCAGCGTTCCCTAACCTGGAACTTTTTCAATGTGATTACATTAAATACATAATAATTAACTTTTCTAATGCAGATTTATTTAGGCAGACATAAGTGTATACATCGAAGACAATTTTAAGAAATCAAACAAATTGTTCGTGCTCATGTTCACTCTTATAAGTGAACAAAATTTGTCGACAGTCGACTAAATGTAATACATAGCAGTAAAATCGAACTCATTAGCCCCTCATGAAGAAAAAGATACAAGTTGTAAGAAAGGGTGCCACTAAAAAAATATTAAAAATGCAAGACAAATATTCATCAGAGGCTCAAATTCTATAGCAATTTACATTATACTAAAACTGATAATTTCGCATTACTTCATAAATAATAGGTCCTAAATTATATTATAAATATTTATAAATTATATTATAAATTATCATTTTTATAATTATTATTATAGAGAGAGAGATAATAAGATTTATTCAAAAGTGAAACTAGTTCCATCACAGCATATTTTCAATGGTATAAATTAATTGTTTGTAACTAGACATTTTGTTACAATAAAAAAAAACTAGACATTTTGAAGAATCCCATGGATCTGATGTTGAGAATCAAGCGGAACCAAAGGCGTTGCAGCGGAATTGTCATTTTTTCCGCATGTTGTAGATGGTCTTGTAGGATCACCCCTAAAGCATTTGACGCAGTAGTCGAACAGCCAGTACGTTCCCCTTTCGGAAGGGGTCTGTAGGCTCGAAGAAGCGTCGCGCGAGACAGTGACAATTCCAGAGCTACGATGTTAAGTACATGGCCGTGGGCCGTGTGGCCAAAGGCGCTGGAACGGCCCTCTCATGTTCATTGTTCATAGTCAGCGTCCTCCCACACCCCCGCTTGTCGAGCAACCCCACGAAAGGGAACCCCCGGCAACGCAGCCGTGCTTCTCGCTCTCATCTCATCTTGTACCAGCCTAGTGACTTCATGAGGGTCTCATTTTCATTAAGAATTAAAGTTGAAGCCCGTCCGCGGGTAAAAAAGTTTCCATTCGCCTTTCTCATGCAAATGAGATCGCGCTATCTCGCGCGTCCGCGAAACTATCTCGATCCCCCGGACGAGACGGGCGCAGAACCGCGAAGATCCGGCGACCAACGCCGCAGATAAAAAGGGAACTTTTCTTCCGCTTTTTTTTTTCGTTCTCCTCTCCTTTTTCTCCCCCCTTCTTTCCACGCGGCACGGCAGCCGTTGGAATCATTAGTGAATCAACGGCGCCGGGGACCAGTCTAATTTCGGGGATTAACCCCGTGGAAATTAATTAGGCCCGGGGAAAAGTTTGAAATTGCCGCCGGCTGAGGGGACAATCGATCCCAAGGAGGATTCCTCGACCTCTTCTAAAAGATTCGTTTTCCCGAGAAATTTCGGGTCTAAACTTCCTCACCTGAAATTGTTTATAAAAATACGTATTCTAATTATCATACTAGACTGATCTTTATGCACGGATCTATTATATATCACGGGTATATAATTATTCCCTTAATTATTTTAGTAGAGGAGAAATCATATATTGACATTTTTAATTTCGAAAATTTTCCAACAATTTTGAATTTCGTCTACTCAATTTTTCTATAAACGCACAAAGATCCGCAGTCTACTAATTACATTCACTTCTGAGTGCAAGATATTTTTACGTTAAGTAAAATAGGAATGCATGATAATTAATAATATGCACAAAGGGATAATTTCTGCATGCAGAAATAATCATATTTGATTCGGTTGATAACATCAAGAATGTTAACACGCTCTATGATTATTCATACGCCCATCTGCTTGATAAAGCTTAATGGAAAGAAGGATTCATACGGTAAATTAAAAGAAAAATTCTTTAATAAATTAGCATGTTCAATGAGAGTCTAATGCGTTAATTATTAATGCCACTCGAGTTGAATTTTTACTCGACTTTAGATACAATGATGCCTTGGAACATTACCTTACAAATATACGTTTATTTAAAAAGCACTTTTGTAATTGGAAGAATAATATTTCGTAGATGAACAGATAACGATACTGGGATTACGGGTATAGCAGAATGTTCAAGATTAATTCGAAAGATGATTCTGCAATTAGTGAGAAATGGTGACGCAAGAAATGCGGAAGTCTCATTAAATTCCGCTGAAAAATCGCGGAAACAGTTAGACTGTCATCGCCGGATTTGGTTTGTGGAATTAACCGTGAAAATTAATCGCGAGGCTCGTCGGGAAACGTGATATCGATGGCGGGGCGGCAAGGAAACAATCGGATAGAAATCAGATTCGCCTAGAATGCGCATAGCGTTTCTCGTTTCAGCATCGTCTGTACAACGTCGATAGCTGCGATAATTAAGCGACTGCTCTAATGAATCCCTACTCGCATGACTAATTTGCGCGATAAACTGACTAAATAATAATCCGTGATATTTCTCCCCTGGGTAAAGCGCGGTCGATCGGATGCACAGCGTTTGCGATATATATCGACGTAGCACATTGTTGAAGGGCTTCTATACGGGGCGAATGTAATTTGACAGGTCAACGTGGCCGATAATGCGTTTCGAATTGATTTCTTTTTAATCCTTCCTCCCGCAACAAGCTACGTCACGCTCCACAAAAAGTCTTCTAGCCCTCCAACACCGTCCAATAAATCACTTAAATAGATCCCGCTAGCTTCATAGACGCCTATTATTCCCACGATTTAATTAATATATCACACAACATTTTTAGCTGGATATGGCATTCAATTTTATTATTTTCATTTAATTATTTTACCTGTTTATTTCATCATTTCAGACTCGGAATTTTTTATGGTGCGGAAAATTGTTTCCCGAATTTCTACTGACCCCTTGTGTGATCTGCGAAAATCAATCAGAGTTGTGCTAATTTAATTACACAATTGAATCATATTGTATTTCAATTATATAGTGATTCAACTACGTCGTAACTGAATTACATAATTCAAGCCTTTCAATTAATTCAATTACTAAGTATTTTGATCAGGTGTGTAATTGTAATACAATGTAATTAAAATACAGCTCTCCAAATTATAGCCCAGAACTTTGAAGAAGTGCGATATATTCTTGTTTGTCTTTCGATCATAAACTTGTTCGTCGTCTTGGCAGCGTAGTTTCTATTCCTCATCCTCCTTCATAATACGTAACGCTATTTTATAATTGTGCTCCAATTGCAATTACGAATTACATTGATATTTAATTCAATGAAGATCTGAATTATAAATTACGGTATGACTGAATTACAATGTAATTCTATTACTTCGTAATTACAATTTCTGGGGTAATTCAATTGTAATTCTGCACAACTGTGAAATCAATAAAGTGGCAGGAAACCTCGATATTATTGGTAAATAATAGCTCTCTATTTTAAAAGAGCAAAAAATAACGTACAAAATATATGAATGTCATTTATTACAGATTTTATAACATTTTTATGTATTAAAAATTTACCTGTGCATGTGCGTTACGCGAGTCCGTGTCTGTCAGGGGTGGTCACCAAAGGGATTAATATTTCTACTGTTCGCAAATTCTTCTACTCATTTTTGCCATAAATGAATACAATCTGCAATCTAGTCGTTATCAACCGTATATTACCTGTGGAATTAATTCTCGGTACGAATCTAAATTGAATATTCCAAAATGATGTATATTTTGATTGTGGTACTTCACCGTGAATCTGGTGCCACAATTCTTCGAAATATTTTTACCATTATAATTTTTGTCTATCATCGGCAACAACCGAGTTATAATTCGGCCTAGTTACTGGGTACTCCCCACAGAAAATAAAGAAATGGTGAATTTCGTAGAGCAAAGGCCCGTCAAACGGGGATGACTGCACTGTCTGGTGATAGGTGGCGAGTTGTGGGGGTGTGGGGGACAGTCGGGCGGCTTTTAATAATATTTCCGAATTTTTTTTCGGCCGTTCCAGAGATTCATAGGCGATTCCCTGTGTGACATTTTTCTCTGTCTCTCCCGCGTACGGGCGTCCCGGCCGGTAATCCCAAAGTATTGCGCTCTTTTTGAAAGCGATTTGTGAAATATAAATAAACGACCGAGCGCCGAAATGACTTTCGGCTCCATCATGCATTCGATCTGGCATTTTTGATTCGGGAATTTTTTTCCCGGCGGCAACCGGAGCCGGTCCAGTGTCTTCTTTGCACGGCTGTTCTCCGAGTGTTATATGCTTAGCCAGACGATGGAGGAAGCCGTGGTGGCGCGGCGGCGAGAGAGACGGGAATGGAAATGAAATGTCAAAAAGAGTAATAACGAATGTTATCGATATCATACCAGGATATATAGTCTTTCGTTCTTTAGAGATGGAATTGGCGAGGAGACCGCTTCGCTCGGTATTTTTTTTATCCCGATTTTGATTTTGTCGCGAGGAGGGGCTGCTTTTTATCCCGCGAACGGAAAAATCGATGTGGTTTTTTATTAGTCGAAATCAAACATGCTATTAGCAGCCGGTCCGATACAGAATCGACGATCTCTCACTGTGGTTTCAACGAAATCCACACTCCTTTCCCCACCTCCAGTTTCTGGATGAAAATTATCAAATTTTCGCTGTTCTCTTCTGCAGGGGAAACTACATTTTTAATCTACGAGTACTTGAAACTACGAGATACTCTCCAAAATATGCCTTTTAAAGCACAACGAATTGTATTCAAGATAGTCTTTTAACACTAGAACCACCGAGCAGTAAACGCAATTGGCATACATTGCCGTATATTAATGACGAAATTGCGTTTATTTAGATTTCGTTTCAGTTTTGTTGAAGTATGTGCTCCAGTAGAGAAAACATATTTATAATTTTAATATTTCTGTATGAACAAATCAGGAACAAGTCATTTTGACTCGTTCGGTAGTACTAGTGTTAATTTTCGAGAATGAAATTCCCAAATATCATATGTTAGGCCTTCGCGACCCCTTAAGCCGATGACAAATGGGCGTCACGGATCGTTTTCGTAGGCGTCGTATGAATTAATAATTACCCGACGCCGCCATTACCGGGATTAATGACGGCCGATATTATGCCGACTGTTTTACCGATAATTCATCGGCAGGGTTGATACACCCCGATCGCAAAAATCGCGAGTTCCCGGCCCGGACAAGTATTGTCGTCCATCCCGTCATTGCGCTTCGAAAAGGGTTCGTTTCCTGGGAACATTGACCAGACAATTTGCACAGGGACCGTTGATCAGGGGAGATGCTAATAGAGCCAGGAAAGAGTGTTGCGCAGGACGTTCTATTATTGGTTATTTAATATTCGCGCGACACGGGGTGTCAATAAAATAACGATCTCCCATCAGGGTGTCACGAGAGATGAGATAAATATGGGTATTTGAGCGCGGCAGATAATGCAAACAAACCCACGGTGAGTTATGCTTCCCGCTCTATATACGGTTTGTCCGCAATTGCGATACGCTGCGCGTTAAATTTGCTTTGAATTACCGCCGATAGTGCGACGCGACCTGGATTATTATTAGTCCGTGATTCCCGTACGGTCCATTACCGTGACCTTGCAACCGCCTCTCCCCAGCCTCCCGATCCTCTCGACGATAACCCGCCCCAAAATTGAAGGAAAATAACCAACCACCTGCTCTCTCGCCCTTTCCCGAACCCGCCTATCGGATTTTTCTTCCATCAGAGAGAACTTTCCTCTGATTTTCACCGGCTCTGGCTTGCGCACTGCGTTTCGCAACAACCCGGTGCTTTTTGGTCCACGTTCATTCGCGAACTCTTGTATTCGGAAAAATTCGACGAAGTTGGATTACCTTTCCGAAGCCTTGTTCGCCGTAAAATGCAAAAGAGCTGGGTCCAATTGTTCCCTCGATGGCATTAGAATATAGTTATTCAGTGGATCAATATAACTTCGCAGTTCTGCAAAGTTTCTTCGCGAAGTCCATTTTTCTGATAAAATGCAGAAAATCCTTTCAGATATCGAATGACGTACGCATCAAAACAAATAATTAAAATATAGAGACTGGGTCAGTCGAAGCAGATTCGTATTCATATTAAATTGGATAAGCGAAAATGTTTTCAAAAATATATTTATAACAAAACGTAAAACGGCTCGACGTCTAGCGACACGTTTATTGGTAGAAAGTAAAGAGTCAAAGCGTCGGAGTTAACGGAAACGATTTTACGGTACCCTTTATGGGTCACGGAATATTGGACGAGGGACCGTCGAGCTTCAATGGCGGCGCCGAAATCTGGGTCTTTGGATATCGAGGATTTTTCGGTCACGTTTGCCTGATTGCAATCAGTCTCCCTGTCGATCTTCCGCAAACAGAAGTTGTATCTCCGCTGCATTAATGGAGTCGTTGTGTTTCGTGGATGAACCAGCTGGCATTAAATTCTATATTTCGTTCGACGCTTGTCCAGCGGAGCCATCCTTTCGTCGCGTTCCTTTGAACTTACAAAATTATATGACGGTGAAGCAAGTTGTGGGGTGAACGAGAGAAAACGGGTGAATTTTTAGGGTAACGGATTTTTTCGGAATTGAAAAATGAGAATAATACTTATGTGCAGACAGTCCACAGGTGAGAAGCTCGTGGGAATCCTCGACGGCGGCGGCGGAGACAGAGTGTCGGGCAAGAGAGCAGTGCCGGTGATTTCAATGTGGCTCGCGCCAGAACGTTTTCGCAGCGTTGGCGAAAAGAAGAAACGGAGAGAGCTGGAATGAGAAATGCGAACGGGGCACGCGGCTTGTCGCGTACCCCCTTGGCCGAGTAGTTTTTTCGAAGGTCGGTCGAAACGGGCCGGTACGAGGCCGGGGTTTAATGTAATGCTATAAAACCGGCATAATTTAGTAATGAACGGCCACTTTGCACAAATGGCTTCGTGCATCACGGGCAAACCAAAGAAGTCCCTTTGGCCGGGCGAGCGCGTGATAGGATAATAGTAATGTGCTTAATGGTAAATGGAGGCATTCAAGAGGCCGAGATTCAGATGGCACTCATAATGGCCGGCTGAACCGGCGTATCACCCCTAATAAGTACAAGTGGCACAAAATAGCTGTAATCACTTGACATCGTGGATCGTAAGATTATCCTTCTCTCCCCACCGCCAAGACGTCGCCGCGATCTACGTGTTCGCCATACCGTGCCCCTCGCGATTCTGTGAATTTATGCTGCACTATACTACTCGACATTGTTTAGGCCACCTTAGTAAAGCAGTCTTCACATTCGCGTTCTACAGAAGAAGGATAAACTTCTTCTGATCATTGTTCTTCTCTACACTTTTTGAGAAATTATTTTCTGTCACTTTGATCCAATTTATGTTGCACTATACTCCACGATATTTTTCAAACCACCTTAGAACTGCATTCTTCATATTCGGAAGATTCCAGGAGAAGGAGGATCAATGGCAACTTTTATCCGACATCGGTTTCTGTGCATCGTTCTTCCTTACACTTTTCGAGGAATTATTTTGATAGGCCCACCTTGGTACAGCTGTCTTCACATTCACATTCTACAGAAGAAGGATAAACGTCAACTTTCCGTTCTTCCCTAGATTTTTCGAGGAATTATTTCCACTCATTTTGATCCAAACGACTACTGATAAAAATGAATAGATCAAATTGAAAACAGTGTATTCAAGTGCATTTTTAATCGATTAAAATTGTTCAGGAGTCTATGAAGATGCTGTACATTGCAATTGAACGGGCTATTTACTCCGAATTAGGGAAGAGCCTGTCAAATTGGCACGAGGGACAGATGAACTACATCATAACCGACAGTGGAACTCTAACTCAGACTAAATGCTAGTTAGACTATGGGCAATCCCCCCTGGATACAAATAATCCACTTAGCCAAGAAATGCCCAAGGGAAGAATTCCTTCCATCCGGAGGAGTCTTTGATCCCTAAAACCCTGTTTTTGTGGCAGCTGATGAATTCCAGTCCTTGATGGTGTATTAAATCGTACCCTGCCATTTGAAACTCCAAGCAAAAGCTCTTCGCTAGCCCAATTAGCGACGATTGGCACCTATTTGCTCATCAAGATGACAGATACCAGTGAATTTATCTAGTAGAACCCAATTTATTGCAGTGGCAAGAAGCATGCACAATAGCCGGATTCTACATCTCAGGCTTGTCGATGACCTTGCAAAAAGATGCTCATAAAAATCGATCTTCAGTCGTGAGATAAATTTTATCATTCTACAATTTTTAGTCTATGGACAATCTTTTTAATAGATCTTTCAATTACAAACGAACCATTCAATAACATAATTGAATAATTTGAAATTGTTGTGTACAAGTATTTTAAGGTTCCACTGGGCACAGCAGAATTATCGAAAAGCGATTAATAAGCGCCCGGTAGACGTGTTAATTAAATAAGGGACCGCCGTTTTGACGGGTCCCATAGTTCCAATATTAAACGAGACTTGTATAGCCACTCGACTATAATGTTTACACACTCAGAGGAGAAATCAGCTGGGTCCTCGGGAGTTCAGCTCAGGAGGTCCCGACAGAGTTAGCAACAGTGTTGCGCAGACCCGTGGCCGTAATGCGCATATAATTAATGATAATTATGCCGGTCGGACGTGGGTCGGTCGTTTTTTGTCCGCGCGAGCTCTGTAATGAACCCACCCAAAGACGTCGGAACCAGTTCCACGTATCTTCGTTCGTTTGCAACGCCGTCGGACGTTTGCAACGCGCCCGTTACGATACCGATGCGAGCATTTACCCGCAGTTTAGCCACGTAATGAATACTATTACCGTCGGCTTCCATCGCAGGCCCGTATTTTATATGAATGTAGATTATCGTCCTCGGAACGACCGGCAGGATCATCGCTCCTCGCAAAAACCTGACCACCTTCGATCCTCCTTGTCGTAAACCCTTAGGTGTCTCTAAACGCCTCGCACCTCCGATCGACGAACCGCTCGTGACGTGTATTTATTTCTTCTGTAGAGGATCATGTCTCTAGACAATTGTAAGAAACATATAAACAGACCTACAGACTCTGGGTAGGAATGTGTCAGACATAGAAATGAATGAGAGAAGGTATGGACCGAATGTGTGAAATAAGATAGTTTTCTACAGATAGGTTAATGTAAACCAAGTGACACTTCTTAGCTGTAAGGCTGAACTAAAGCAAATTATTATATAAACAGACCTACACACTTTCCCAACGATATATCGGTTTGTATAGCATAAACAAATTCTTCGTTCACACTCTCGAATCAGAGAAAAAATTAGAGCATTAAAATTATTTTAGACGTCATTCTCGCGCTTCCTTCGGTGCAGATTCCCAGTTCGATGATCCTTGCGATCAACGCGTCCTGTGAATACGTAACAGGTTGACACACGCCGACACTCGACTTGTCACAGTGGGGATCATTGACGCACGACGACGATGCGATTAATTAAAGCTAGCGATTGCACCGAACAACGCCGTTTGTGCATTTTTACGGTGGTATTAATGATCTTACGTAATCCGGTGATCTTTGATCGTGGGATTTCGTTGTTACAAGCATGATTTCAACATGAAAATAAAGTTTTATTATTTTTTCAGCGAATAGCTAATTGTTCCATTCATCTGAGATCACTCACAGAAAGTTATTTTGCGGAGAATTACGCGAATGCGCACATGAAATTTTCTTTTTCAATGTTCACAAAGAACAAAACCCTAAACCCAGTCATTAAAATATCGATTCTCGAAGTATCCTCACATCTATACTCTTCTAACCCTTACAAAAAGTTGTATTTCCACGAAATTTTCTTTTTTAATGTTCACAAAAAACAAGACCCTAAACCCAGTAATTGAAAAATCGATTCTTGAAGTGTCCTCGCAGCTACACTCGTTTAACCCTTACAAAAAGTAGTATTTATAGGAAACTTTTCGTTTAACGTTCACGAAGAAAAATTCTTCGCAACTGGATAATTAAAAAATCGACTCTGAGGTATCCTTACAGCCATAATCTTTCAAACCTTGTCCACCGTATCTTCCTGGTGAAACTTTTCGTCGATCACCCAGTTACAAAAATCCCCCCTCCCTCAAGGACCAATCCGTAGTCGGTGATCGATGAAACGATTTCAATTAACAAAATGCGCCGCTCTGCCGATGGAACCGGTCTCTCATTCCGCTCCGCTCTGCTCCGCTCGGCTCCGCGGCTCCGGTCGCGCGTTTTCGGAATTCGTCGAAAAATATGCTCGCACTCAAGGTTAATGGACCGGATGAATGAGGCCGTTTCGCCCGACGGAAATCACACGCGGAAAAATATCAGCGGCAAAGTATCGCGGTGCGTCATTCCGGCGACATTTCGATGCCGGCTTTTATTTTCGCGCCATCGGGGCTCGAAGCCTCCGAGCGGTTTCGGTTTGGTGCGAGTTCACGATAATTGCCCGAGCCTGAGCTCGTTTCCGACCCTCCTACAACCCCTTCCAACCCCCCTCGCCGTCCCCTTCTCCGTAGTTTCCCTGCTGAAAGCGAGAAATATAATTACAACGGATAATTTGTTTTATGTGGACGATTAAAGCTGGATTTTCTTTTAGATTGTTACCTCCGCCGCGATCGCGTTGTTAGATTCTCTGGCTCCAGCGCGAGTTTCTGTTTCTGCGTTTTACTACCGCAATACGCTGCGCTGGTTTGACAATCGTTTTGTTCTGTTTCGATTAGAAGTATCGTAGCATGGTTGTGGTTCTGTGGTGTGTACGAATTTTGGGGAATAAACAGTTCAATAGTGGAGTACGTACATTTCCGAGGACCGTAATGAATATTTTATAAAAAATAACATTCTTCATCATGAAATAATTTACATCATTTACAAGTATGTAAATCAATTTTATTAAGAATATCTATATGTTAGCTAGGGATGTGTAAAATTTTATTGCAACTACAAGGTCTGACATAGAATGCTAATTCCACTGCGTGATACATTAGATTGCAAAGTGATAAAGTGGTGTTGTTAACAATAGAACCTCCAAGCAACCAAAATGATATAGATGGTTATACTATTGTAATGTAAATTATCAAGGTTCCTCGCGACGTTTATTGTCGCATACAAATGAATATATTCATTATTTCTTAAAAAATCTACACCTTCTTAATAGGTACACAATATAAATTTATACATTACAGAGTTTTTTAGAGAATTTTATAAAATGTCCAATCTCGATATAAAAAAAAAATCTTTAATGATTTTTTTATCATTTATTAATAAATTACAATAAATATAAGAAGACGGAAATAAAAATTCATATAAATGGGTCTAAATGATTGATAGTGTTCGTAATGGTGGGGTGAGAAATGTTCCAAGAGGAATTGTTGCGAAGCAAGCGGAAGATGATCTTGGAGGATCGAAATGCAGCACGGGGACGGGACGTGACATCGATTAAAGGTAAATGGCGACTTGAGGGAGACGGGAATAAACCGAGCCCCGGCTGTAAGTACGTAGTGCCATTTTAATGTCGTTACGGGGCATCCTGAGCGCGAGAATTTGCGGCGGCGAGATTAAAACTAGCTAACGAGACTCGGGGCCACAATGGTGATTGCAAATAATAAAATCTATTTTGCCGGTTTATTAAATCCGAGTGCGGAATAAAAGTGTTCGCGGATTATTGAATTATTCCCGCGGTCCCGTGGCCGCGGTCCGCCTCCGCCCGCAATAGTGGGCCGCGAGCAGAAAGACTAACAACTTTTGCATCGACCAAGGCATCGCTTATGAAATTTCACGGCATTACAACGCATGTTAATGGAATTGGGAGGCGAAAACGTAGAAAAGTAGAAATCCAACGGGAACTCCGCTCGCCGAGGTAATATTGCTTAAAAATATTCTACGTGCTCACGAGAACGGCGAACAATTTTAATGATCTCCAGACAGTTTAACGTTAAATCAACCAGTAAAAATGACTGGCTTCACATTCTCTATTCTACGATTATTTAAATCGCATTATTCAATTATTACCACAGTCACATGAAAAATTTATCCGTATCGAGGATGTTTTCTGTAGACAACTGTAATAAACACTAATGTTCATTAATGAATTGATTGATTGAAACATATTATACATTCATGAATTGTCAAACTGTCAGTAATCAAAATGCTAGACTCTACAGTGTCTAACTCCAACAATTCTTGTCAGACAAGTCAAATCTTGTACCGGTAAATAAAAATTTGGGAACATAATTCAGGCACATGTAAACAATCCCACAAAAATATGTTGTTCGGTGCAATGCAAGAGAATGCTCAAACCGAAAAAGCAATAACACCCCTATTATCAAAGTACTCGATCTAGAAACAATGAAATAATGATTAACAAATCAATTCGGGGTGGAGGAACGACAGAGCAACGAAGAATGAAGGTCAAAACTGAAGATCAGACACATGTAAACAACCCCACAAAAACATGCACAAAAATATGTTGTTTTGGACAATGCAAAAAAATGCCCAAGGTCAACGCTCAAACCAGAAGAGCAATAACACTCCTGTTGGCAAAATACTCGATCTACAAACAATGAAATAATGATTAACAACTGAATTCGGGGAGTAGGAATGACAGCGCAACGAAGAATGAAGGTCAAAACTGAAGCAAGCACCGCAGGTGGATGTGCGTGTGCGTCGGTATGTGGGCCAGCGGGCGTCATCGAACCGCGGCGCATGTCGGGGGATAATCATTTTAATGCAACAATGTAGAAACGGCGGGGCGCATGGTTGGATAACGTGGCCACATTTCAGCGTCCCACGCGGGCGTATCAACAGTTGCCACCTTCCGTCCCTAATCCCAGCAGCCGCAAGCCAAACTCGACCTACCAAAGCGGTCTGAACGTTGGCCGGCCCCCGAAAACTAAAAAACGAGAAAAAAGGAACCGCGCGGTTCTTAAAAAGGCCACGCCGTCAAAGACCGTCGCGTCCCGGGGAATTTGAAAGCAATCGCTTAATTATCCGGCATCCCATAAAAACAGGCTGAAAAAGCCGCGAATATGGAGAGAGAAAAAGAGAGAGAGAGAGAGAGAGTGAGAGAGAGAGGGGCGGAGGAGCGGAAGAGGACGACAGGAGCGACGAACCAGGCAGGAGGGAGATAAAGCGTACGTATGATCGCTTCATATCGCCTCACAAAGTGAGTCCTCTGCGTTCTTATGGTTATTTATCGAGTCGTCGACCCCCGGAAAAAAGCCGCTCGCCGACAAAGGAACCGAAAAAACCGCCCCCGCGCCCGCAGATATATACACACAAACGGGCACACATAGAAAGTGCTCAAAGACAGAAAGAGAGAAAAAAGAGGGAAAGAATGAGAAAAGGAAAAACGCGATACAGGTAAAAAGTAAAAAAGGAACGGGTCGTGGGGGAAAAAGGAATATATAAAAGGGGCATCGGGTATGTGTGGCGCGTGGGGCGTCGCCATTTCTGATTGAATCCAGGCTTCGAGCTTATATTTTGTCATCCATTGGCGCCGTCGGGAGCGTGAGTGCAGCTAAAAGAGTCGGAACGGTGACGAGGGGGCGCAGATTGGGGCGCAGGTGGAGAGCCACACCAGGTGGAGGGTGTAGGTGGGTTCCAGGGGTGGCGGCTCTACGGATCGAGCGATGGGATATGGAGGGGAGGAAGGGGCGCTGTTTGCCAACGCGAATTTTAAAATCACGAATTTTTAAAAAGTACCCCGCGGCCAGATTCTCTT
Source organism: Lasioglossum malachurum (assembly GCA_028455605.1). Classification (NCBI taxonomy): domain Eukaryota; kingdom Metazoa; phylum Arthropoda; class Insecta; order Hymenoptera; family Halictidae; genus Lasioglossum; species Lasioglossum malachurum. Next base: position 21,472,096 of record CM052319.1, read on the forward strand.
CGCTAACGTGGTTACGTAGTCCCGATGCGCGTGCACGTGTACGTGCACGAAACGGGGTAGATGCGTGCAGGTAGACCGCGGCCCGGTGCATGTGCGCGTGACGGAGCTGCAACCCTGCTGCAACGGTGTATGGGCGCAGGCACGGTGCACGCGCGCCGCCGCGCCACTATACGCGTTTATCCTACATATCTGTAAATGCATTCAGTTATACTGGTCTCTCCACCGACAAAAATTTCATTTTTTTTCTCTTTTCCTCTTTCTCTCTCTCTCTCCGGTCCTGGCCCACCCCTGCCTCATCCCTCTCCACGCCGTTCTTTTTCTTTGGTTCCGCGTCCCTTTGTTGCCGCAACCAGCCCCGGCATAAACGCCGAAAAACGCCCCCACCCCCTCCTCTCCCACCCGCACTCGAACCGCTCCGTTGCGTCTTTCAGCCCGCGCGGGTTTTTCGCCGCTGAATAGCGCCGCGCGATCCGCGCCCGTAATTCACTAAGTCCTCTCAATGGAAGAATCGCGATGCCGACACTCTCCTCCTAGTGCGCTTATTAGGAACGCTGAGACGAGCGAACATCGGTTGCTGTTTTCCGGTTTTTGTTCCCGGCTGATCTACAGTTCCTCGCCAGTTGCTCCGGCTTTCCGGATCGGCTCGCTGTGTTCACGATCCAGCTTTCTGGAATTGGATAGGGAATCACCGTGACTCGATGATCCCCTTCTTTTCTTGCTCTGAGGAAGAAGATGTGTTCGGCTCTTTGTCGATACCAAATCTGCAATTTTGCTTGGAGCAGTAGATAGACACTCAAGAGTGTAGACTAAATATTCTAAATTGTCTAGACGAAATATAAAATAGTGCAAGATCAATTTTTATGTTATTCCTGCTTCCCACAATCATTGCAAAACATTTTTATCTTGCATAAAGATCCGCAGTCTACTCATAAAGTATAACAAAGTATTATACACCTCCAACTCAAAAATAATCTGCTTGATCGGTGAATAACTTCCACAGATTTGGCAAGAAATAAAAATTCCTGAATATAATCTATGCATATATAAACAAATCCAAAAAATCTCGTCGAAGATTCGTGTTCAAATGAGAAAAGTGGTCACATCTTACCGAACAGATTTCTTCCGGTCATCCGAAGCCCGAATCGATTATAAGAAGATTGTAACACGTTCGGAGACGAGTTGGAGCGTAATCGCGGAATAATGAGCGCGGCGCCAGCGTTAAATAGAATTTAATTAAACCGGTTGATTCGCCGTGAATTTTTCATCGGGGCCGCGGACAGTAGGAAACGTAAATAGTCCGTGAGCTTTTTAATCATTTCCTGCTCGTCCGGGGGATACAAAGTTTGAGCGCTCACTCGGGCGGTCGGGCGCGTCCATGTTGCTCGAAGGGAACAAAAACATTGCGCGGTACAACGCTGTCAAAATATACCATCCTCGCGGCCGTCCCGCGGGTCCCACATTACGCGAACGTTAAATATTATTTTTAGGGGGACACATTTATTTGCGAATAAAAAATAGAGCTGTCTCGTGAATAAAGTGGAAGCTCGCGGAGCGTATTTCGCTGAAGCGCCTGTTGCTAAATATCCGCGCAGTCTCTCACTTCACCCGGTATTTCGTCTGTACTTATTCACCTGCACACACTCGGGCAACGCCGTGCACTCGCTGCGACTCGTACACGCGCGCACAGGACAGAGAGATACCGAGCAGAATGCACGCGGAGGATCGACGCACACGGGATGACACACGCCCGGGCGAGCGGCGTGGTGTAAACGCGAGGAAAACGCGCCCCATAATTACTCGGTAAACAGTAATTATTTTTGAGAACGCGGGGAAACAAGCTTTTTTATGGGGTCGCGGGATCGCGCGCGATGATAAAAGCTGCCGTCACGATTAACATTTTAAACAATATCGCGTTACCCCGAGAACAATTAATATCCGCCGAACAGTTTGCCGCGACAGTTTGTACAACCGTGACAGAGGGTTTATTACTCCAAAGGTTCCTCCGCTGACATCCTTTGTTCGGTGATAATTAAAAGCAGTCAAATTTTTGGCAGACTGTTTTATTAATTTTCCTGCGCTGCCGGGACCTTTCTGTATGCTCTGGCTCGAGCGCCGTTGAAAGGAACCGTGTTACCTGTGATCGAAACCAATTTTAATGATATTGGCATCAGATTTATTGTGTCGAATTTTTGGAGGCTCTGTCGCGCAATAATGTACTTCATCACGTTATTGTATTTTAATGGTATTAAAACGACTGCGAGAAGTGCAGATACTTTCTGAAGAAGCAACAAGTAGAAACAGTCTTTCGAGAGTTCTTCAAAATTGCACCGCCTCGAATAAATTGAAACATTAAAAACCGAGGAACAGGAGCAACAAGTAGGACTTCGACGAATAAAGGATAAAAATTGAAAACCGTTTCGTTCATTAAGATAGAAATCCGCAAATACGGTAAATCCTCTCGCGTGAAACATTAAAAACTCAGGAAGCGTCGTTTATTGAAAACGGTTTCCCAGAACAGATGAAACTCAAATTAATCTACAAAATTCTCGTGTCCGGTTGCGAGAGAATAGTTTCGAGCGACTTCGTTAATACATTTTTCAATGGATGCAGTTCGTAAAAGACTACGAAAGACTGATAGAATACGATCGATTTAATAGTGAAACACTAAAAATGCTAATACTCGGGTGTTAAAATTGTTGGACTCCCTTCCTACGGCTTAGTCATCTCCATTGTCCGTTGTCTACTTTGTAGCTTCGATTACAGGTGTTTCTCGCAATCAAGTGCGGTAGAATTTCCACAGAAATTAAACATTTACAGCCGTTCTACGAAGGTCAGAACTTTGTGGCTTGTTCGCAACACTTGAAGCACAAGTCCTTTTCCAAGCAGTCCACTCGTACCACAATGGAGAGAGGCACATACATACGTCTGCATAGCATTTATCTGAACGTGTAATGGATACGTTTTTTGTGGCAGTCGGCAACTTTACGAGGCCGTAATTTGTGAGAAACTTTCCACTCTGCGGAAGGTGCGCTCTTTGAACCGCCGCAGTTGCGTTTTTCGCTTAACAGTGTGTCTTAATTCTCAGGCAAAAGGAACACTCTGCTCGACAAACATCGCCGCGATTACTTACGCCATGATAGTGTTCGCGTCAATCAATATGAAAACGAAATTTGCAAAATTCCTGGCATCGCAGCATTTAACTATCTCAATGGATACGATACAATATGCAGCTTCAAGTGTTTCAATTGAAATACGTCTGCTGTTGAAGTTAAATAAAAATTGAAATGCATATCAAGCTTTAAAAATTGTATTGACAGTCAATTTTTTTTTTGGTTAGACTCACTTAAGAGTAGGGATGGGATCAAGTTCGATATGCACTCACGAATCCGAGTCAATTTCAATAACCAAGTTTCATTTCATGGGTTTCGATTACTACTTGAAAAGTATTCATTTTATACAAACTGATATCGAACCTTGGAAAGAGTACATACAAGTTTCGAAAAGATACTTATAAGTACTTCGATGTTGAATGGAATCTGGAAAATAAGAACTGCATAGTTGATTTTAAGCACTGTCTTTATTATAGTTACACATGTTGAATTAAATTATGCACTAGAGGACAACACAATTGATTTTAAAGACAATGTTACATCAGGGTTTTGTAGCTTGGAATTGTAAAAATGTTTGCGGAGAGACTCGAATTGTCCGAAGTTGGAAGAAAGGGCTCGCAGGGCATGGGACTTTGGAAATTATATTGGGAATCAATTTCCTGTCGGCGTGGAGTTCTGACGAATACATCGCTCTAATTTCTCCGCAGCGGGCCACGGTCTATAATTTAACGCAAATTTACGCTCGACTAAAGTTCCCTGGACAGCAATCGAACTGAACGTCAGCCGAGGTCTTTGAGAATCAATGTAGAAGCTATAGAGATGATCGGGCGCACATAAACGCAGCCCGAATTGTCTGGAAGCCTTCCTTTAACGAAGCTGTCGTCCCTCGTAATAGAACTCGAGTATTTCGTCCAGCGCCACTAATAAGTGGGAGGGCCCCCGGACAGTTCCTCGAGAAAGGCCAATGCTACGGGTTTGATGTTCCTTTCGAAGGGTTCCCTGGCGAATTCGAGAACGTCTCATTTCACGACCCCTTCAAGGCCTTCCTTCATCCACCCCTCGGCCACGGCTGACCAGCTGCATCTTCAACTACTACTTCCCTCTCCCTGGCCTCTCCCTTCGCTCCCTCATATCCCGCAGTAATATCGATCGATCGGCTCATTTGAATGTTGACCGGATCCGACCGATGTAAAATTCAAAGTATCCTCATAGGCATTTTTATACCCTACCCCGATCTGCTTCGTCCTTCGTCGAACGGCCCCTGCCATTTTTCTCGCCGCCGTTTCGGATGAAAACGTGTCCGACCAACCCCACCCACATCGCCTAATGTATTTATGCAGGAACATGTGCATCCGAATACATGAGAATTTCCACGACTCCTTTCCCCCGGACCCGTATGAAATCATGTACCGGTATTTTCAGGAATTTTTTCGGCTCAGTTGAACGCACGTCGGACGACCCGTTTTCGATTGTTCGTTTCAGAATTATTGCAGCTGCACGGATGATTTCCGTAATTGTTCAGGAAATTCTTTTATCCAGCGCTAAACGATTTTCAACAATCGTACAGCAATCAACTTCGTTCTCATTTTGAAGTTTGTACCTTTTACTTTCGCACGCCATTGTTCGTTTTTCAATAAGTTAGTTTTACACGATGCAGCAGACGAGAAACCGAAGACCCGTTTTTCATAGAAAAACAGTTAATTGGTACCTCTGTGAAAATTTTTTTTGATGAATGAATCCACCACAGATTGGATGATTGAAGCCTCCGCATTGCAACGAAACCTTACAAAGTGATGAACGAATTGTTTGTTCCCTGTTTTAATGGAACAAAAATGAGGATCAAGCTTTAATTTATGTCACTGCAAAGTTGGATCTGCACCCTTAACGAAACGACTAGGAAAACCGTACAAGTTTCTTTATGTTTCTTTATTTATTTCATTAAAAAAAAATTGTCAACATTTTTCAGGATAGACAACTTCGCGTAATACACGATCATAAGTCCAACACAATTTTTCGTTTTTGAAAAACGTTTTGTTGCGACATTTTCTGCCGGTGGTGGTATTTAATTATGCAGGATCGGCGCGATTCGCATAATTCCGTTAACGTAATTATCCATCTTTTACAATGACAGGTCCGCTGATGAAGGGAAAGATTTGCAGAATCCGTAATGTCCTCCCGCCGGACTTTTATGTTCAGAAGGCCAGTTCCAGTTTTCCCTTGGCGAGTAACGAGCAAAGTTACACTTAGTTAACGTTACTCAGTTGATTGCCCTTCCAATCGGCACGATGTTTGCAATCAGCCCGGTTTGATTAGGCTGGTTACAAACCTCCCCCTGTGGAACCCGCTCGTCCAGCCGAAAGATATAAAACTACCCCGCTTTTTTCGGTGGCCGGGCGTTTTCCGAAATTCGACGGGGAAAAAAATACGCGCCGAAGTGGAGGAAACTATGAAAATTATTGTACGTTCGGCTGGGCGTTATCGTTTACTTACCCCTTCGCATTGCACGAAAAAAAGGAGGGTATTTTCCCTTTCGAATGGGGTGAGGGTGAAAAATCTTTTCGCTTTCTATTCGACGCTGCTGTATCTACTTGTAATTATGGTTGAAAAAAGGTTATTATGGTTGATAAATGCACGATTCCGACTCGGTAGAGCATTGTATTACATGTGTAACGGTGTAACTGATTGCGCGGGTGCGCGTGACTTTAATTCAGTGAGACAGAAATATTTAATTATGTTGCAATCCCCACAAAATAATTTCTTTGTGGCGGGCAATGTTCTTCCATTGATCTTTGTGTCAGTTTCATTGGAGGCAGTCGCCGGTTTGTAAAAGGCGGACACAATCGAGTTATACACAGCCATTAAACAAGATTTTCACTGAATGTAACGTAATTTTTCTCTGGTAATTAATAAGTTCGGCGCTGGTTTTATGCGTTTACAGCGCACGCGACGTATTGAAACGTTAAATCAAATTATAATTACCTAATAATTGTCGGCGCGGCGTTTCCGAGCCCTCGACTGAAGAATTTCGTTTTCATTCGATTTCGAGTTTTTAATGTTCGCCGTTCAACGCCGGAAATTTGCATAGATATTTGGATGCGGACAGCTGGGCGAACAGCTGTGGTTATTACATAAATAATGATTTTATTCGTGACAGATTTTTGCACAGTCAAAATTGTGGTTTTTGGGAAGACCATTTTACAGAGATTAATACCCTAACTGTATTTGGTTTCGTTGTAATGCGTAAGCCTGAAAATGGTGGATTCTGTCGCGAGAAAAATTTTCCAAAGTTGTTTGCGAGCTCTCTGAATGCAGGGACACGTAATCGCCGATTTCACTCCGGAATAAATGAAGAAATAAATAAAGATAAATGTACGGGGGACGGATATTGAATAAACAAAGTGTCCAAGACCGGTATAAATATCTGTTATCAGCTGGGCAAATCCAAATGAAACATCGAAGACAGGGAAAGCGATTTCCCGGGAGTTTCCACGTTTTCCCTTTATTCGGCAAATAAAATCTTAATCCCGGCCGTGGTTTACTTTAATGGTCGTGCAATTTTCATGCTAATTTCAGATACTCCCGCGGCCACCTTAACCGGAGTGTATTTAATAAGAACCCGTATAACTGGAACGGCGCATTAGTAATAACCCCACCGGTGAGCCGTATCGGGACGAAACAATCGATAATTCATTTGTTGCGTCAATTAAAAATGTAATTTAAAAATATATTAAAGGGACCGGGGTGGCTTCGTCGGGGCTCAGGGGAACGGAAGGGGCGGGGAGGGGAGGCAGAAAGGTATGCGGTCGAATGCAAATGAATTATTAAAAATTTAATCAATCGAATCGGCCAGTACCTTGCCTCCCATCTACGAGACGTAATGATTATTCATGCTGAGACGGTTCTCGCGCCGGCGAATATTTATAATTTGTTTATTTAAATTGCTCGGGCCGTGCGCCCGTCAGCGCCGCGTGTCCTCGCGAAATTGCGTTATTGAGTTTACCGTTTCGTATAAATCGCGTTTTCAGCCGGAGATTATTGGAAAGCCCTGCCGGAAAAGCTTGCCGACTTCGTGGAAACGCTTTTGTGAAAGTCTTGCCCCGAGGTTCGGAGGAATACCGTCGGACCTGGTGTTCAGGTTACGATCGACTGATCCCGCCACATTGCTGCGTAATCAATTCGACAAACAGCGGGCCGCGATGGGTAAATATTTACAGTCCGAATAGAAGTTCCTTAGCTGGTGGCCCCGATTGTTCCACGAGTTCGCAACCCTCTGTCCTCCGGATGAGAGCGAGTTCATATTTCTGGCATTTAAATGGATCATAACTTTATCCTCCGTGGTAAAAATAATTTCTGCGCAGGTTCATTAGAAATATAATCTTCCTATTCTAGGGGTACAGATATAGGGGGGCGGAGAAAGTCGAGGATTGTTGAACATTGTGGCAAAATTATGGCACCCCGCCGCTCCACTATATTCCCATACTAAGAAAATCATTAGGTTGTGACATTTCTACATTTTCTGCGTGTCCATGTTTTGAATTCTCCATTCAAATCCTCGCAACGTGTGCGCGCATAAATCTGTGGTTATCAGAAAGAGCGCCGCATGTCACAAATTCAAAAAATTTGAGTTTATGCAATAATTGAGCTTCATAGTACAGGATTTAGGCTGGACTAAATAATGCAATTTAACCCATGAACTATGTCAAAGTATAAGGATAAAGTGCCCAAATATGGTATAGTCGCCTATTATGGCACCAACCTTATATCTTGTAAAGGAGAAGTCGCATTCTAGTGAGAAAATCCTCAAACAATAGTTTACCATGTTTACAGTTGTGTCTCCACGTGTCGAATATTTTTTTGGTTAGATTTTCGATTGCATCTTTTTCGAGGAAGTTAAATGATTTGGAAATTTTTGAACATATCTGTATTTTCAATTTATTTATATTAATGTTTTCCAACTGTGTTGGTTTGGGCTGAAATTCATTTTCTCTTTGTCAGTAGCTGGTATTATCAGTCCACGTGGAGTTCCCAATATGGCACTACCAAGGGTTCCCTAATATGGGTATAGCTATAGACGTTCTTGGTGTGAGTGCCCAGGTGTACCATATTAACCCTTTCGCTGTTGAGTTAGGGACGATGAACAGAACCGAAATTGATTGAGGGGGTTAAAGGGTTATGAACCCCTTAAAAAAAAATATTTTTCCCAAGCTGCATTACTTTTTGACCAAACTTGACCCCAGAATCTCAAAGGGAGGAAACGGATCTACAACTGGTAATTTTTTGGTCGAAAAAGAGCGTTCTAAAATAATAAAAAAATGGCATCAACAAGAAGTGATTCATATTTGAGCACTTTACCCTAGTGATGAAAAGTTTAAACGGCAACATCACGAAAGTGAAATTATGTGACATGCGGCGTTCTTCCCGACAACCACAGAAATGTGGAGAACGTTAAAGACGGCAAATCAGGAAGCGTCCCGGATCGGTACCACAATATTCTTGCTCGCGAGCTGCCAGTCAAAGTCCTCAAATATTAAGTGATACCCCGGTCGCAACCGCGTCCCCCGCGTCGGCTTCCTGGGATCGGTTTATTGCGACACCGGCGGCGCCGGTGTATCTTGCCGCATAATTCAATTGCATCCCGCGGTTCCCGGCGAGATTCGATGAAATGCAACATTTGCCCGGGCTGTCCTCCATCAGTGTCCGTGTCCGGCGCGCAAAAGGGAGTGGGAAGGGAGGGGACAGAAAGTCGGCCGTTCGGCAGCGAGAGAGCGTTCATCGGCCCGAAACGAAGTCAACGCGGATCGGGGCATCGGGCACGAAATCCGAATCTCATAACTTCCGGTCCGTCGACGGTCGACTCAATATTCAAGATGACCGGCGGACGGGACGGATGTGACGTCACGCTTCGTCGCCGCCTCAAGCCATATTAGATCGAGGAGTTTCATATTGCTAGATCTCTCCTGGCCCAGAAAGTTTATCTATGGTTCAGTTCGCCTCGTAATAATGTCCATTCCCGGGGTTCGCCCCGGAGCGCACCGTTTTCCACTCTTTGCGATCGTTAACGACCGCAACGACGTCGACGCAACGAATCATCATCGCCGAACGCAGGACGATCCAGGAGTTTTCTCCCGGCCGGTCACAGATTTCCGCGTTCCCTGCCGAATAAGAATGCCGCGATCGTTGCCGACGAATCGTTGGAAGCGAGCCAAACATGGGAATCGCGGTTTAACGAGACAGGCTGGTCGCGAATGGACACGCAAGATTGGAGATCGTAAGAGAGATCGGGACAAGGAAGGGTCTGGGAACTGCTGCTTTATTGGAGAGGATGATTGGTCGATGCAGCTGATGTCTAACTCCAAATAAGACGTAAGTGGTCCGATGGCGCAGAGGTATGGTACAGATGCCGCGAGTAATGGAGAAAGATGTTACGGTGGAAATAAATCTAGATATCCTCCAATCCTCTTCAGGTATCTTCTTGTTCGGTCTACTGGCTACTGATGAATCCCTCTACAGTAAAAGCTCCTTCGTTGTCCAAAGGCCGGGGGTTTGAGCGGACAACGACCGTGCCCGGACGCTATTTTTGATTTATGCCTGCGTCTTCAGTGAAACGGCTAGTTAAATGACAAAGAAAAAAGCATTCACAGTCAAAAACCAGTCAACTGTCTGGCTTTAGAAAACTCCTTCTTTCCTTGATATATTCCTTTCCTATTGTTCTCCGTTCTGCGCGGGTCTGGACAGTCCTGGGACACATCTGGCGACCAGATCCACGCAGGCCTGATCCTCTCGTTTACAGGCAGTGGAGTGGGTAGGCACTGGACAACGATCGTGCTCACGATTCGGGACGACGAAGGAGCGATTACTGTATAACTTTCAATTATTCTACGCGCTTTTTCAACTAGCATTCCCAAATCCTTCCGCAACGCCCAGAAAAGTTTTCAGCACGGTCTTCCACCCCTCAGGAGGTCATCGTCACCCTCGAACGAGAGCAGCAGTGCATCAGCGAGTGATGATCGACTGCAGCGCCAGTTTCACCGGCGACGCGTGAAAAAAAATTCCAATAGCATCATCATCAGGGTGACTGGCGCGACCGCGCAGGGACGTAGCGTCGGTCTCGAAAATCGTGGGGGGAGGGGGTGGCGGCGTTGGCGGCGACGGTATTTCGGGGGCGGGGGTGCTGTACGGTGAGGAGGATGAGGCTGAAACGGCGGCAGGGGGAGGAGGGAGAGGGTAGGATCGGGACTCGGGTAACACAAGCGCCGGGGGGCAGCAGAACGAGAATCACGAGGATATCCCCGAATCTCTTTTTGTTTGTTCGCGGAGCGTCATCTCGTAGCGGGCGACGGGCGCGTCGAGCGCCGGGCACCGGGCCCCGGCTTGCACCGGTTTTAAATTCCTTTTGAGTCCGTTGCGCGGGTGTTGCGGGGGAGGGGGCCGAACAGCGCGATAGAGCATCGAGAGTGGCCAGAGGAACAACGGCGGGACAGAGAGAGGCTCGCTTAGGCGGAACGGGGCACGCCACGGGAGGAGAGGAACTTGGACCGGGGTTGCAGCGGCTAGGGGGGTATAGGGATCGCGGCGGAGGTTGTAGGCGCGTTCGGCAGAGGTGAAGAGAGGGCGGGAAGGCGAGAGAGAGAGAGAGAGGGAGTGAGAGCGAGAGAGAGAAAGAGAGACGGGCGGAGAGGTGGAGGGTAGGAGAGCGCGAGTGCGCACTCGAAAAAAAAATCATTTGCACGGTAATTCGAAGCCTGGATTTCAGTCGATAAAAGGATGCACACACGCCGCGGCGCATACAGAGGGAAGAAACAAATGAACAAATTCGCGTTTCAGAATAATGCCCGGCAATCCCATCTACCCGCCTCTCTCGCGGCTCTCTCTCCCCTTCGGCTCTCCACTCCTCTCCACTCCTCTCCGCTCTGCTCCGCTCTGCTCCGCTCCGCACCGCTCCGCACCGCTCCGCACCGCTCCGCACCGCTCCGCTCGGCTCCGCTCCGCTCCGCGCGCCGTGGGCCACCGCGTACCCGGTGTGTACCCGGCCGCGCACCCGCGCACCCTCAACCACCTACCACGTCCTACAGCTTCACCCGCCTCACCACTGGCGATGCGCCGTGGCACCCACTCCTCCGGCACACACCGCTCGCCACCCGCGCAACCCCACAACCCTACTTTTTTCATTCCGTCCTATCAATTGATCAGGTTTTAAATTTCCGCGTCCATCCGAGCCGCGCCTCCACCTCTTCCTCCTCCGCCTCTCCGCCTCCTCCTACCGTGTATAGCGGTGCTGCTCCTCCGCACACCGACCCAAACCGCCTCCACCACCCCCTTTTCCGTTTCTCCTCCTCCTCCACCTCCTCCTACACTCTCTCTCGCGGTGTCCTCTTCCACCGACCCGTCGATCCACCCCACCTCAGCAGAACCACCCCCCTACCCCCGTTGATCCGATCCTCCGCGCCGCCTGTCCCTCCTCTCTGTTTAATTAAAAGGACACATTAAATTATTTTTTCAATTGAACCCCCCATTGTTACTCGCAGACTGCTGATTCTATCCAATCTTTCCCTCTCGCTCCTCCGCGGCTCTTCCCCCTCTTCTTCTACCGCTACTAGGAGAACTCGGTATAACCCCTGTCTCTCTCTCTCTCTCTCTCTCTCTCTTACTCTCTCCAGAAATGTATATATACATATTTTTCCGGCGTTAGAAGCTTTGTCAGAAATACGCTTGCGCGACGCCTGTATGCGTGTGCATATTGTACACCTCGTGACAAGGTATATAAAAAAGTGTTCACCGACGTAGGTGTGTAACGGGGTGGACGCACGAGAGAGAGAGAGAGAGAGAGAGAGAGAGAGAGTGTGTGGGAGGTGGGTGGGAGGGAGAGGCGGGGTGCGTGGCGACTGTAAATTGTACGTATATGGGCGAGCATGTAAAAAAAAATGTGTTTACGTACCTGTGTACGTGTTTCTTTTTCCCAACGGTATTTTTCCTGGCGGACAGAGTGTGCGTGTGTGGAACGGCCTGTGTGTGCAGGTCTGTCCGCGCGGCTGTGTGTAAGCGACTGAGCGAGCGAGCGCGCGCGCGCGCTTTCCTATTAATTGGGAAATACCGAAATGCGCGGAATATCGAGCACCTTGATGGCACGGCTAGCGTGTGCCCCTCCGCAACCGTCCAGAGCCCGAGAACGAAGAGGTGCACAACCATGAGGAGTGGGGCGAGTCGGCCGGGGGTGGATATGGGGTGCTGGTGTGGGTGTGGCGACGATTTTTTCGACGACAGGCCTCCACCGCTCTCTCCGCCGGCCGTTCTCGTTAAACGAATTCGACGGCTTTCGCGAGATTGGGAATGAGAGCCCCGCAACCGCCTGCCTGCGAGATATTTGGGTTACTTCGAATTTTACCCACGTGAAAAAAAGGTGATTAGAGGACCGGTCGCCGATTGTTCCGCCAGCGAATGTTCATTAGGCCGAGCCCCGACACCCCCGGAGATCACCGGGGCCAGCGTGCGAATCCTGGAATCCGCGGAAATGGGCCGAGCGGACCTCCGCGTGGCCCGAAGAACTCCGTGGGTCGAGCGTCACAGTCATTCCAGAGGGATGGAATTTTTGATGATCGATCGCTCGTTGTCTTTTAAACTTGGATTTTTTAGATGCACGAGGACTGTACGCTGCATTTTGGGGTCACTGCGTATACAGGAGTTGAGCCTCGCGTGCTTGGAACCCGCTGGAATTTTTTCACTGGTTGATGACTGCGTTACTTCAATTATTTCGCTGCCTCTTGTCCCATTGTTTGGCTCAGAGTCGTGAGAATGAAACATTCAGTTGTGACTTAAAAACTACAGTCTCAGAAAATGTCAGATAATTCTTTTATTTAAAAAGTGCGAGGCAAATATAGACTCTAAGAATGCAGAAAATTTGCTGAACTAGTAAAATGTCGAGAATCGTATATTTAGATTGACCTCATACAATGTTTAGAAGGTTTCAAGCTGACAGAAATGGATTATGATTGAATCTAAGGCCACAATAATTTAGAACACGTCGTTGTGCTTGCCTTCAAAAATTTTGCGATTATTTGTAGCATTTTCAAGCTTGGGAGCTCACATAGAAACTAATTGTAATTGCATTTAGAACATGTCGGCGAACTTGTCTTACAAATATAGCACCTAACGATTCTCCGAATTGATTAATACGAACCTCCTATGTCTGAAAAATATATTCGCGGAGTCCTGAAAATGTGTGTCATCGTCTACTAAAATTATGCATGGGACACGAAAGAATCAATTTTAATTTCACACCCCTCTAAGTAAATCTGCAAGCGACTCAAACTATTTCCATCCGAGATAAAACTTGTAACGTATAAATCAAGTTTTAAAAAAGATCTCCTAATAACCTGTAGAAGTAAAAATTGTATTAGCCGAGAACATGACGAATTCAGCGGGAAATTTCTCGAAAGGCTCTTTACGCCAACACCATCTTCCATTTGCTCGGGGCAGATCCGAAAACTCAGGTTATTTGTTAATTGAAACGTCTTTATTAAGGTCCCCGGTAATCAGCAACTTGGCCATTGTCCAAGATAGACGACGTCGAGTAGAAAGGTGGAAAGGTCTAGTCTACCACCCCCTCAAGGCTCTTCCTTTGTTTGTCCAGCAAAGAAGCTTGAAACGGTGAATCGAGCTCAGCTACATCGGTAATTCGGAAAAGCTAATTAAAAGTTGACTCGTGGAGGTACGAAGGCCGGCGCATCCACGCCAGTCGGCCCTTGAAACGCCCTCGGTCACCAAGCCGACCGCTACGAGAGGTTAAGTGAGGTGAAAACCAACCCCCGAGAGCAGAAGTCTCACCTCACCCCATCCTCTTATCCTTCTGATCCCGTTCCGCCACTTTTTCCAGGATTATTTTCGCATTGTCTTGATCATTACAAACATTTTCCTTTTCCTCGCCGTACGTTCATCCTCCTCTTTCCTTTTCTGGAAACTGTCTCTTGGAAATGACTGCTCGCCTACTTCCGCGAGGATTTTTTACGGCGTGCCTATCGGAAAACTATTTTCATTTCACTGCTGCACCTTGCAGTGGCTGCAGACAAAGTAAGAATGTTGTTAAATTTTTATTTGGATTTTGTTTCTTGAAGGCTAGCAATTTTTATTTTGCAAAAAATTCCACATACATAATCATTAGACTGCGGATCTTTATGCATTTATGGAAAAATTGAATAGTTGAAATTCACAAAATCGTAGGGAAATTTTGAAAACTGAAGATGTCAATATATGATTTCTCCTCGAGTAACCCTGGATCATCACGCTTATCTTTTGAGACACGTACTTCACGCTCGAGTCTCAGAAACCTACAGTTCTTTTTTAGAAATAAAAGTAGAAAATTTGAATATCTAATGGAGTTATAATACACTAAAGTGAAAAATAACAAGCCACCCATGCGCATGTAACGTTATAATTAATGACGCTCCGGTTTTCCGAGACCCAACAGCGCAGCTCCCGGGTTAAAACTATCAAGGGAAGAAAGAACATTCTATTCGGTTTCCATATCTTGCAATCGATGCAGATAACTTTTACTTTGCATAAAGATCCGCAGTCTAATCGTCATTAACCTCTACACATCCCCATCATCCGCAACGATCCGCCCGAAGACAGAGTTCTCTATTAACCCAATCGTTTCCGAAGAACACGTGACAGCAAATGGAGCATCGACTGGCCTTTTCTCACTGTGCGAGAACATAAGTGCCGGAGGGGCGAGGGGGGCTGGGGTGGTTGCATAGTGACAGGGTCATATCCAGTCCTTGAAGCCGCGCGATCGGCGCACCTGTCGGCCCGCGCGTCGCGTCGCATCGCTTCGACTTTCTTTTTTCTCATCGGCTGTCACCGGAAATCCGTGGAACGACAGTACCGCCATCGTATCTGTCGATCTGCGGTATCGGCGACGAGGGCGATTCATCAAAGTGTTGCTGCTACTGCTGCTGCTGCTGCTGCTGCCGCCGCCGCCGCCGCTGTTGCCTCCCTATCCGAGAGCCACGGCCCTACGGCTAACGAAATATTACGTCGGACCCGGGTCGAAAACATCCGCGCTGAGTTATCCGTGCTCGGCGAGGCTCTCCTAAAGAGGGAGCGAGATGAAGAAAGAGAAAGAGAGTGAAAAATAGAGCGAGAGAGAACAGAGAAAGAGAGAGAGAGAGAGAGCAGTACGAGCGCATACCACCTAAGCGGATACGCGGAAAACGAGCTCGTAGATGGATAAATACTAAAACGTCAGTAACTCACGATCAGGCGGAACCCTCCTCTGCCATTTCCTCATCCTCTCCTGGTCCAGTCGGTCCACACCCGCGCTCCTCCACCTCCACCACCGCCACCTCCTCCTCCTCCTCTTCCTCCTCCTGGTGCACCCTTTATTTTTTTTATTCCTCCTACCTATCCGTGCTTTGTACGCGACGCCTATATAGCGCATTGTATACATCCTGCAGGATGTACATCTAGATCAATAGCATTGGAAATTATCCAAACAAATTATCGATAGAGCGAAAAAACCCGAGAGAGACCGACCGACCGACCGGACCGACCGAGCCTCGAACCAGAGCCCGAACCCGAGCCCGAACCCGAACGAGGCGCTACA
Organism: Lasioglossum malachurum; assembly: GCA_028455605.1. Classification (NCBI taxonomy): domain Eukaryota; kingdom Metazoa; phylum Arthropoda; class Insecta; order Hymenoptera; family Halictidae; genus Lasioglossum; species Lasioglossum malachurum. The sequence goes on from CM052319.1 coordinate 21,487,804, forward strand.
TCACGCATAGCTTCCCTACCGGAAGAGAGCGAGAGAGCCGAACGGTATACCGAACAGAGGCCGTTGACGCGGGAGCGACAAGGAGCGTATTAAAAAATAAAAAATTGCCGTACATTTTTCAGGCATTAACGTGTGCGTGGGTGGGTTGGGGTCGTTGCCGGCTGAAGAGTCGAGGGGGGGTGCGAGAGTTCGATGACGAGGGGAAACGCTTTTTAGGGACGCGAAGGGGTTTACCAGCCCCTGGTCGCCCGCGTTTGCACGCCGGGGTGGAAGGAGAGGGTACCGCCACCTACGTGTGCATGTCTCCTCCCGATTGGCCTGGCAAAGCCCCCCAGAAGCCAATTCACCGGGAACCGTGTTTAGCGCAATTTTTCAAAATTAACTAATGTTCGACAGCCGACACCGCCGCTACAGCTCACCCCCCGCCCCACCCCGCGCGACCACCGCCTCGTTGCCGGCCCGCCACTCCTTCGCCCACCCACCTCGCATAACATTAATCACTCGTAATTAATGGGGGATACCGGCCAGCCGAGCATTGTCTTCCCCTCGCGGTGTCCATTTCTTAATTTGTCGCCACGGAATCGGCCGGTTCCACGCTCTTCTTAACACCCCGGTCCTTCCCCGACGTGATCGTAAATCTAACCGGCCCTACCCGATTGCCAGGAGCTGGACCCTCGAGGAGATTATTGGAAGGGGAATCCTTCTGGTTTTGCGATGATTTTTTATTTTGTCGGAAATGAAGGTTGTTCGGTGGTGAAGATTTTCAGAGTGAAAACAGCACACTTGGATCTCTCAAGAATTTACTCAAAATGAAATGAGTCACACCAGGTTTTGACACTCAAGTTAAAAAAACCTCGAATTTAAAAAAAAACACCCCTTTGCCCGTGAGCCTATTCTGTGTAGGAAATTATTTTTATATTTCCCTTAGGCCTATATACATTCCGAATTTTATTTAAAATAAGAATTATCAAGTGATCATTATTGCAAAAAAGAAACCTTTAATTCAGGAAAGACATCTTCGCCATGCTGAATCTCCCAGCTCTGAATAGATCTTCAATTTTACTGAAAATAATAATAACGGTTTTATTACAGAACAAAAACCTTACGTTAAAAAAAAAAGAAACACCCCTTCGCATTGTTTGAAATCGACAAAAAATTGTATCCCACCCATAATTAATATTTTATTTCACCATAAAAGAGAGGATCGTCAAATGGCGAGGATTTGCCTAATCGAAGACAGGGATTCGCAAAAGAGCCCGAAAAGATATCTCGGTAGCGGGGGTTGCAATTTCTCGGCGTTTCATCGGGCGGCGCTGGCAGTCCTCGGTTTTCGTCGCGTTTGGCGGCGAGCGTAAAAATTACGTCGACTAGAGTTTATTTGTCCGGAAATGGCGGTGCCCCGGGGGTGGTGCTTGCACGGTTATAGGTGCGGGGCAGAAAAAAAGGGGACTGGCGTAGGTGGAGGCGGAAGGGAGACAGAACGCACTGGGTGGGAGCGAGAGAATGCACGTACGTACCTACCTACCGGCGTGGTTGATGTATTGCGTATTATTTGTGTGTTGCGTTCGTTGCTGCATTGCGCGCTTTTTTCTGCTCCCACCGCCTATTATTTATTAGCACTAACGTGCAATTGTATTGATCTGCAATATACCACCCGTCCCGGCCCCACCCACGCCGATGGATTTTTTTTTCCTCTTTTCGAGGATGTATCCGGACTTGCCGGGGAATGGAAGTTTGCTACGATTGGCCCCGCGTGATGGAACAACCGCTGATGCTACACTTCGGTGTGTTTCGAGCGTGTCACGATTTTACTTTGCCGTCTTGCGTCGCTGGACTAACCGAAAATCTGAAACAACACGACAAACTTCATCGAACTTAGCATAAATAGATTTTTAGTAAAGCAAGTCGGGGAAGGTTTTCCCTGAAACTTCAGTATCAGTATTTGTTAAGAGTGAACGAAACTGTTATTGGATGGTGGCGGACGAGAGCAATGCATTAGCCGACACACACACAAGCATGTTCGCGCATGTGTTTGAGAGAATGACGAGTGAATGTTAGAGATGGCAAACCACATGGATCTTACCCTAAAATCTTCAAACGCCAATCGTTATACTCTAACAATTTCAAAATTTTTGATACTACGTTTAAACCTTTATTCAACTATGAAGAACAAACCCAACAAACAGCTTCAACCCAATAATCAATAAAGAGAACTAGTTCTAACCTAGTTGAGGAAACTCAAACCTGATACAATTGAAACAGTCAAATCATTGAATCATCGATCCTAAAGCAACCAGGCAGAACATAATAAATTCTATCAACCTAGCAAATCTAAATAAGAAGAGATTGATCCCAGAGAACTCAAAGGAGAGAAATGTAGGATGACAACGCGGTAACTTCTACCAAGCCAAAGTTCGAAACGTGTGACGAATTTCCTTTGCCTTCTTGCCGAGTTCACCGGGAAAACTGTGTAATCCCTTTTCATATTTAATCGCGTCCACAGTCCGGCCCGCTGCATGCCACTCGAAAATTGGAAAGATTGCGACAAGTAGAATTTAATCTGGTTAAATCTTGCTCATCCCTTCCGAGTGGATTTTTCCCCCCGAATCCTTTCGCTTCCTTTTTTATTCCCCGCGGTCTAATAGCCGAGTCGCGCGAACGACTTTATACCGGTGTACCTGTTACCGTGTTCTGCTACGCTGAGTACTCGACGGCGAACGGAAAATAAAGGATCGCCATACTGAAACGGTATTATTTTGTTTATTCCCGTGAACCCGCTTCTAGGCGTTCCCCGGGTCGTTGCTAGACTTGTCCGCGCATTTCTATCTACCGCATTTTTACATTCAGATGTGTGTGTGTATTGAGATTGTTGATCAAAGACAATCAAAGAAAACACACCGAATCTGATTAGCCTCGCAAATTTAATGAAATTTAATGAACTGGTCCCAAATTGGTCAAAGAAGACACTTCAAACCTCATTCAACTACGACCAGGCAAACCTCAACGAAGACAAACTCTTCCAAACATGCTAATCAATGAGAAGACTTGTGCCTGCCTTGCCAAAGAAGACAACTCAAACTAAATACATCAGATCGAGCCATTCAACTACGACCAGGCAAACCTCAACGAAGACAAACTCTTCCAAACATGCTAATCAATGAGAAGACTGTGCCAACCTTGCTAAAGATGACACCTCAAACTACATCAGATCGAGCCATTCAACTACGACCAGGCAAACCTCAACGAAGACAAATTCTTCCAAACATGCTAATCAATGAGGAGACTAGTGCCAACCTTGCCAAAGAAGACGGCGCAAACTACATCAGATCAAGCCATTGGATCTCAAAGCAACCAATGGAAACCCTCTGAACCAGACCAATTTAATCTAAACAAGAAAAGATTGCTCCCAGAACAGCCAAGGCAAACAAACATCAGTCTCAACGCAACCAAACCAAACCAAACCCCACAAATCCTGTGTCCTCACTCCTCTAATCACCGAAGAAAACACCTAGCCTCATTAAATCGGTACCATCAAATCCTCGACGACCCTTCCAAACCAGCTCTGGGCAAACTGATCTCCTTACTTCCCGGGTCAGTGGATCACGGGAGCGCATAAACGCGAATCGGTTCTGGGGATCGGATCGGTCCGCGGGCGTCAAAGTGAATCTAGCTCGGGCTCGCATCAGTTTGGCTATTATATCGTCATCATAACGATATAACGCGAAATCAACAGGGTAACGATACACGGACCGGGGTCCCGCGTGGCGAAACACAATAGCCTGTGCGACCTGTTCCCCGTCCCTCTACGGCTTCGGTGTTCCTCTGTCCTGGAAAGCAATGGGGCAAAAGGTCCCCCGTCCCCTGTGCCCCCTGGTCATCGAGCTGATGGTGCACGGGGCGCATCGAAACAGCCGGGGCAAGCCCGCGAAACTGACCGTGCGGCGGCGGGCAGTCGCGTTGCGTTGCGTTGATGTAACTAAATGATTGGGTAAATGATTCCACAGCGTGCCGCGAGTAATTGAGTGGTGCTGGTGTGGGCGATGACTGCCGGAGAGAGCGCCGGGCACGGTCTGCCCGTGTAGGGTACCGGCTCGGTGTTGGTTCGTTCGTGTACGTGTGTGTACGTTGTACCGTCAGTGACTCTGTGCCGGGGCCACGATATGTGCAGATCAGCGCTGCACCGCGCTGCACCGGCCGGTGCATCGTTGTTGGAGGCCGTGTGCGTGTGCACACGGGCCAGACGTAGCACGTGGTGTGCGTGGCACGCGCGCCCCACGGCAATGACGAGTCATCCACGCTAGAACACCTCGCCAGGCCGTTCTCTCTGTCCCGTTTCCACTCGCTCCAGCCCGCTTCAGCCCGCTCGCTGACTCTTCGGCTCCGTTGCCCGCTCTCTCCTGGCCTCTCGCTCCCGCTCTCGAGCGTACGAGCGTCAGTGTCAGCGAACGTATGTGCACATGGGACCCACACAGAAGGCCGCAGTTCGCGGCCGTGTCATGATTTCGCGTTTGTTTACGCGCTCTCACTGGTCACTCTCACTCTCTCTCCTCGTCTCGCTCGCCACTGATCGTTCTCTCCGACCGAGAGAGGGCTTTTTCTCTCACTCGGGTTGTCATTCGATGTATGTTTCTACCTTCTCCCCCCCCCCTCTCTCTCTCTCTCTCTCTCTCTCTCTCTCTTGTTCCCCCGATCAGTGTTTCCTCTCGCCTGCGGTCGGGTGTTGGCAAATTTGCGTGGCCACCGGGATATGTTTTCGTTTCCAATGATTTATGCCGGCAAATGGGTCGCGCGCGCGTGAAAGTGTCATGCTCCGCGTTATCGATGACAGCTATCGATGGGAAGGTCGAGTACGTGCTTCTCGAAAGAATGCGGCTTTGTAGCGGGACACACCAACCCACCACCCACGCTACAGCCCGATCACCACCACCAATACCACCACCACCACCACCACCACCACCTCCGGGAATCATTCAACCGACCAACCCGTTTGGAAAATCATTCATGCTGATCCTCTGTTTGCGCCGCTTAGGGCACGCCGACGCTTCCGCCGGTCGACACCCCCGCACGACGACACGCCGCCGCATCGCGATGGTCGAACCGCGGATTACCGGCGCGTATGTTTGATGACTGCGGGAATAATGATACCGCCGCGGATCGAGTGGTTTTCAATTGATGATGCCAACCTCCGACTTTTCGGGACCCGACGGATTTCCGGATTTTCGTGTTGAGGATCATGATCTGCCTCGGGAAATGACGGATCAGCGATGCTCTTGACTGCTCTTCTTTAACTCCTCGTACGCTACTCGGAAACATTAAGTTGCGTATGATATGCCGGATTTTCAACAGTCGATGAATACAGGCTTCTTTATTGTGTTACAAACTGAACACTGAATTTTTGGGTCGTTCATGTTCCTCATTTGCAAGATTGTCGCCTCCATTTCGTAGTCTGTTAATCAACAATGTCCTGATTAAATTAAATAATCACATTGACACACATTCGACTGAAGTTTATTTAAAAGTGAAATTATATGTCTGAATAAGAACTGAAGGTGAGAGACCTTAGAAATCATCTTGGTAGATTAAAATGATGTGTAATAATTAGACTGCGGATTTAATGCATTCATGACAAAAAAGGTACGTACAATTTATAGCAGTGGACATGTTAAAAATATTTAAGCACACCAATTTATTACTTTCAGCTTAATAGGATAATTGAAAGAAGAACCATTTTTTGTATTCATTCAAATGCGAACATTTTTTATTTTGTTCATTTATTTATTTCTTTAAATCAAGGAATTATGCAACATTTTTAAATTATACATTAATTTATTCCGCGAATAAAAAGTCACCCACTTTGTATTTCCAATACTATAAACTGTTCACTTCTCTTTCATTGCGTTAACGTTGTCTAAATTTAACCAAGTCTAAAATGAAAATATGTGATATTTTTCGAGATGAATTGTAATACAGTATGCATTGCAATATACAATACTATAAATGGAGATGACGTAATAATTTCCGAGAAACATGCTCGCTGTAAAAATACAGCATGAAAGTTTCAACAAGAAGAACAACACATACCGAACGTCTTTCGAACGCCGCAACTCTCGAATAAAAAATCTCACGAAATTTCATTACGAAAGGCGACAGGCACGTCCATTAAAATGCGCGATTTAATTAAAATTCGTAACCGATCCAACCGCCGGCACCTCGAAACTTCAAACAGCCGGTTCGGTTTCGATTGGAACGCCATGCGGCGTTCGGCTTTAGGATCGCGTCAAAGGTATGACCGCGAAACTGTGAACGGGACGATGACCGAATCATTCATGACTACAAGCCGGTACATTTTAAAATACAATACGCAACAGCTGACAGTCATCGATTTAACGTTCATTTCCAGCGGACGATTCGATGAAATATTTACCTTGCCACGGCCCCGTGAAATAACTCCGTTTTTGCAAACAGGAAAACAAGCGGCGGCGGCGGCGGCGGCGGCGGCGCGCGAGCACAGGTCTCTCGCGCGTTTCGCAAATTCGCACACGCTCGCTCGCGTACATGGATCCGACATAACGCAAATTACCCATTAAAGGCCTCTTGGTAGTTCGACGGTCCGTTTCACCCTGGTTTCCGGGCGCGGAGGCTCGCTTGATTATCATCAAGCTCGTACGTTTCGGCTAATCCGGGCAAGGGCGACTTAATAGAGGGAATGGATATCGCGGGCCGAACCGTTTCAGCCGAGTGACAGTACCAACAAAAAATGAGATCGAGTTCTGCTTGACAGAAGTGGGGTTCGTAATTTAAAAAACAATGGACGCTAAGGCACAATGAGGCCAAATGAGATAGGGGATGGAGCTCGTGGAGCTCTCGCTACGGAGGATGGGGGATGAAATCCTATACTGGACAAGGGGAAGGCGGTGTAGGTGGTCAGGCTGGCTCCTAGCGAAAAGTTCAAACGTTCCCCGAGCCTGAACAGAGAGAGAACCGTCCCTCCGGATTAAGCTTATGCCGCATTAATTAATTTCTATTCTTTCGCTTCCACAGAAAGACCGCCGCAGACTGTAGTATTTATCGTGCGCGGAACCGGGGGGAAAAAAAAACCAAGCCACAAGTGATACTTCGTTTAACCCTCGAACGGCGGACCTGCATATGAAATGTCCGATTTTTAGCGACAACATCGAGCAAACGCGACCGCTTCCGAATCAAACTTATTCGTCAGCAGACTCTGCGGATTTTACGCATTTATAGCAACAATGGGTACGTACAATTGAAAGTCGTGGACGCGTTAAAAATATCGAAGGACATCAATGTTAATAGCTTCAGCTTAATAGGAGAATTAAGAGAAGAATACAATTTTTATTTGGCTCCTGTGTCCTGCAATCAATGTCAACATATTTTATTTTGCATGAAGATCTATTCATCACTATTCTAATCGATGTATGTTGCCAAGGTAAAGTAAAAGCTTCTCGAGCGGTATTTCTGAAATTTATTTTAAAAAACAGTTGTCTTAAAATGTTCATAATGTCTGTAATTTATTTCCAAAAACTGCTGTGTTGTAAAAAATTCATGTCATGTCCTCGCTTTTTACTACTAAATTTGTAGTCTGACTTAGACATTCCTTATCTAATAGATTCAGCCTACGCCCGTGATGCTTAAAAAATATTCAGAATTAAATAAAATTGATTTAACTTTCGATAGGTACATTATTCTATTAAAACAATGCTGTAGATTTAAGCTAGAGTACAGTTATCATCCTAACAGGGAAGAAATTGTTAGAAATACGGAACAAGTGGAAGACGTTTCTGAATAATTCTTGTTCGAAAGTGTTTAGGAAAGTTGCAATTTTTGTGACAAATGTGGATCATTGATAGGATGGGATCGGTTTCCATGGATCTCGGTTTGCTCCTTCCCCGCAAGTTCCAGGACAGGTTCATATTCATCACTAGCAACTCCTATCGATTGTTGGTCTAATTGTGTTACTGTGAATGTCCGATTCACCCAGCGGACCCCAACACGCTGCTCAGACAGGAACCGAAATACGGCTCCCGTACACTGACGGGTAAAAAGGGCGGTTTGCATATTTTTTAACGTCCACGGAGCATCCTGAAAATTAATGTAACTTTTATCCGTCAAAGCCGGAGGCCCGTCCGTCGCGCGGTGGACGTTTCGCGCCCCGTTCTTCCGGGGCGAGAAAAAAAACGGACGGGGTTTCTGTTTCTTCATCGGTAGAAAATTTTCCTCCATGGAAATAAACTTCCATTCGAGTCACGCGATACACTGTGAAATTTACTGGATTTTCTTCCTGGCTTGTGAATAGTTTTTCAAGTTTCTTGAACTAGGCGAAAGATAGTTGGGGAACAGAATGTTTTACAGTTTCGTAACAGGGCTCGTTACAGTGAACCGTGATGGATAAAATATGTGTTAATTAAAAAGTTACTTTCATAAATAGGATAATGAAGATACAAAGAGAATGAGTTGTTCACAGAGAACAACAATATGCTTTGAACTTCTTTAGATGTATTCATTTCTTTTGTTCGTTGTTGGTGCTTTTCACTGTGTGAAATATATTTTTGTGTTTATTTCAAAGCTATTTGTTAGAATAAGTCGTTGTTCGTTTGATATGTTTATGTTTTAGAATGTATTCATTCAAAAGGGAAGAGAGTGTACTTACTCTTATAAATAATTTTTAGAACATTGTGTATCTATTATATTGCATGTTTATATTAAATTCTATCATTTTCCTTGTCGTCTCGTTTGAACTGACAGCAAATATGAAAGACGATCGGAAATAAATAAATGTCAAGCTAAAAGTGTTCTGGAGTAAACTTGAAAGCCGGAAAGGATTATTTATTTCTGACTCGGTCTCATTTGTTAAACTGCTATTTAATGTCTACATACTGCGTAAAAGTTGTAACACATCAATTAAATAAAACAAGAGCGATCATAGCGTAGCAAACATAATAAGAAAACGTGTGTGCAATATCGTACACATCGAAATCTGTCTGGCGATGTTTGACCCATTCTACTGGCCCTGTTCCTGTCCGACGGGAGCAAATTCGAAACGCTTCGGATGGCGTCCATACAACTTGCCGTCACACTGGCTTCCAAAAAATGTTTCCCAGTATCCTTGAGATTGTTGCGAACAATTTCACAAATTATTTAACAACGTGCGTGGTAAGAGAAAGACCCCTTTCACTGTCTAGTAAATATACTGTTTTTGATCACTGATGAATGAATCGGAAGAACAGAAAAACGTGATTGTACAAAAAAGAGGACCCTTAAAAGGGCACCAGGCTTAATAACCAACGCAGAACGCAAACCGGCTGCTAAACGCTGTACCGGCGGCATCTGTCGAAGAATTGAACTTAATAACGCGCGCAAATCAGGAAACGATGTTTCCCAAGTCCTCGTAACCCTCTCCCACTCAATTTAAGCAACAACAACCGGCGTTTGATCACCCCTGAGCTGCTTAAACGAGTCCCCTTCACAGAATAATGGCGGAAAGTGAATCCGGGGATACACGGGTTGCCACTGGGTGTCTCGCTTTAACTCCTGGGCGAATTTAATCCCGCGGTTTTTACCGTCCGTCTCATGCATATTTCAATAATTTCGTGCGTCGCCCCCGTCGTGCTGATACCGTATCCTGCAAAATCTGGCAAATGTTCTTTTGTAAATTAACGGAACCGTTCACTGCGGCGGACACGCGGCTGTTCGCGCGTGACGTTCGTCCTGGACAAATAACGGAAAAAGAAAACGAAGAAACAAAAACACGAAACGAGAAAAGGGTTCGCGGAAAAAAATGCTTGTTTCCCTTTTTAAGCGAACCCTTTTTTTTTCTCGCAGTCAAAGTTCGATAAACGCGATATTAGGTTACGACGGATCCCGGGACCCGCTCGTTTGATCTTCCGGAACGGAAATTTCCATTCGATGGTGGCTCCATGGGAGGAGGCCGTCACCGCGAAAACAGCTCCACGGGAATTCCCAGTTTTAAAATGTAGTTACGGATAGAAATAGGAGGATATTGTTTGTCTTTCGAAATAGGGGGGGGGGGGCGGGGGAGGGACCGGACGTTTGCGCCAGCCAGTCCGTCGCGGATAAAGTAGACAAAGTCCGCCTATTTGTTCCTTTGTGGCCGCGTCGGGGTAACTGGATACGCGGTTAAATAATAAAGGAGCCAGAAGTCGCCGCGCTAATTAACAGTACCTTTGCGTCCCCGCTAATTGCACTTCACTTTGTTATATTACATTTTAAGTGGGCCGCGCGCTGAGAATTACGCGGCCGCTCATGCGTTGTTACGGTCATTTGCATAATGAACGAATGCCTGTCGTTAATTAGACTCATAATCGCGGGAACAGGCCGCCGACGACTCCGGCGCTAATGCAGCAAATAATGCGACAGGAATCATTTTTCTGAGGGCCGATAGTTTCGAGAACCGCGGAGTCGAGATCCCGGAGCGTTCGATCCTCTCAGGATGGAGAGAATCGTCCATTGAGGGGACTCTGTACATTGCCATGTTGCCTATCGAGACAATTTTCACAAAAGTCACTGGTACTTTTCAAATAAAACAATTCTTTATTTCACGGCGCCGGAGAAAGCTCTTTACTAACCGAAATCTTAGCTGCGACTGACGCTGAGAGGAAAACCGGTGGAACCCCGAAAGGAAACCTGGGTCTCCTCGTATCTCCAGACTGTTTAGGTTACTGGTACTCTAGTTAGGTTAGGAAACAAAGGATCAAACAGAGTTGTGCAGAATTACAATGGAATTACTCCAGGAATTATAATTACGTAATTCAGTCATATTGTAATTTATAATTCAGATCTTCATTCAATTAAATTACAGTGTAATTCGTAATTGCAATTGGAGTACAATTATAAAATAACGTTACGTATTATGAAGGAGGACGAGGAATAGAAACTACGCCGCCAAGACAGCAAACAAGTTTATGATCGAAAGGAAAACATAAAAATATATCGCACTTCTTCAAAGTTCTGATTAAAATACTTAGTAATCGAATTACTTGAAAGGTTTGAATTATGCAATTCAGATACGACGTAGTTGAATTACTATATAATTGAAATACAATGTAATTCAATTAGCACAACTCTGGTATCAAATGGGATACTTCGAAATCTCTGTTTTGACACGATTCTGAGATCGTGTCATCGATAATTCGTAATCTCTGTTTATTAATACGATTCTGAGTTCGTTGATTAATTTTGGCAACGAACAATAACTTCATTGCGCCGGTAACTTATTGATAATCCAACAAAAGTCATTCGTACTTGGCGAATTACTGAAAACGTCTGCAGTTAAAAGAGCACAAAGTGCCAAGTAAAGCATTGGAAAGAGTGTGTATCATTAATTGCACATTTCAAATTGACATTCCTTGAGGTACGTAATTGTTTGTGGGGCGGGCGTGTTATTATTGTTTTCGGCATAAATAATGTCTGTAATAATGTAATGGAACAGGAATATTTACCTTCCTTCTTAAAAGCAAAATGGAATCAGTAAATAATATGGACGTTAATTGGTAGCGTGGTGTTTGTCTTTCATTAGCAAACAAATTAACTCAGCACTTGTAACAATCCCACGGGCAAAAATGTATTTGCGCATTGTAAAATGCGATGCAATATTGTGGGGTTTCGAGTAATGCTTGAATAGGGATATTGTTGTGCAAATCGCACTTATCTGATACTTTTATTCTTTATGGTGTGCACGAAGTGCATTACGAAATTTACACGGTTACAGTAGAATCTCATTTAAAATTTCGTCGGGTTCTCTAAATAGATTTGAACAGAACGTACCCGAAAATTTCGCGATCGTCGGGATACAGTGGACCCTCGATCGTCGTGAACGATCCATAGTCGAGGAACTCCGCGTGCGAGGGGTAGTTAAAGTGGTCCAGTCGGGGGTTGAGGTAGTCTATCAGATGAGCTGTCGGACGCGATAATTTTCCATGTGAAAAGAGAGTCCGCGGGCCGGCTGCAGCGTGCGGGGACTGCGTTTTTCCGCCCGCGCTAACTAGTATGCAAAAAAGCCTTGTCGCAATAAAGGTGTGAAGGAAGGCAAAACTTCCGTGAAAATCGCGACGCGAGGATAATGTATACCAAGCGGGTCTGCTCTATCGGCTCCTGTCCGACGCTATCTTCAACGTCGGCGATGTTTCCGAGCGCGCGCCCTCTGTCCGCCTATGTGAGCGCGGCGTGGGGCCGGGGGGGGGGGGCAACACCGGGACCTCAAATGACTCACGCAAAAGTAAATTATACATTGAAAGGGTTTAATATAATGAAACGCTCCATATGCATGAGAGAGGCCAGCCTGCCGCTTTGCACAACCACGTCCCATACGGTGTGCCCCAGCTCGCTCGGCGCGTTTTCTCTGCGTGCCACTGACGTATCGTGAGTTCGATGAGCCCAGATCGAACGTCTCTACGAGCAGAATAATGGCGCTTGCACGCCGACGGGTTGAAAAAAAACACACACACACACACACACGTACACAGTGTAGGCGAGAGCCAGTCGGTTCGAGAGAGGGAGAGAGAAAAAAAGAGAGCGAACCGTAATTTAGTCTCTATAACCAAAGCGGTCGTCGCGCGTTCGCTATATTGCCGGTGACGCGATTCCTTCCCTTTCTTTTTGCAAATTTCCACAACCCTCCCCGAAAGCTTCGCGTGCGTCCTCCCGTTTTCCCGATCGATTATCATCGTAAATGCGAAAACAACCGACAATGAGTTGATCGAATCGCACCGCCGCCGGATTGGGGAATTGCTTCGGGAGGCGGATCCCACGATTTTCGTATAGCGAAACTGATAGACGGTGAACGATTCAGGATAATTAGATGAACTTTCTGTTGAATTAAAAGCGGAGTTTTTATTTTCCGCGTACGTTGGTGCTGGATATTTAATAAAATCTCGAATTCTTTGATCTATCGGCCCAGTATTTAAAGAATCTATTGTCCACGCCGAGGCTCTAATAATTCGATCACCGACTGCAGTAGAATAGGTCCGCAGCGACGGGGCACCGGTGACAGGCCATCAGCCGCTCACCTGGGCGCAAAGATTAATTCATTGAGCGATCGAATGGGCCTGCGAAGATAATCTTAGCGAGCACGGGCCGGAGGTAATAGGCTGCGGGGGGATGATCGAAGGGGCAGAGGGAACGGGGATGATCGCAGAAAAATCCAGGTAGGGGAAATGAATGCGATATCGGCGAAATTATTTTCGATCTCCCGCGCCAGTTCGTCCGGAATCGTTCAACGGAACGGACGGCGAATGGACCTGACGGTACTTACGGTGAGAAAGGGTGCGCGATCGGGAAGAATGGAGTGAGAAGAAAAGGGGGTGAGAGAGCGGAATGCGCCGCGCGGATAGAGAGGATAGAGAGAGAGAGAGAGAGAGAGAGAGAGAGAGAGAGAGAGGAATCGCCGTGGGCGGTTGCGAGCGATACTACGGGGGGCCAGGGATGGCGTGCGGGGGCGGCTTAGTCGCAGAAGGGGGGAAGAGCGGAAAGCATCAAAAGCAATGTTTGGTGGCGCTATAATGAAATGAATTTATGCAGAGCCGTAATGCCTGAATATTTAGCAACCCTCTTCTGGTTCTGTTCCTGGCCAGACCGTCACCCTAGCCTCTATACCGTATTCGAATTAAATTCGACCACTGGACCTCCATTACAAGCATTGAAACGACCTCGGCCGTGGTAACGGGATACTTTTGCATGAAATATTTTCCACACGATCCCATTCCGTGATACCGTCTTCCTGCAACGGGGTTGACGAAGCGCCGTAAACCCCACTGTCTCTAGCTCTACGCGCAACTTTCGCCCTTTGACTACTCGTTACCGCTGGTTCATTGAAACGAGGATGTTTTCGGCTGGAAAATTACTCTGGACCTTCTTCGCAGAAGGTGCTATCCAAAATGAATTTTCTTCTTCGGTTACACTTGAAGGAAATATATTTTACACCCTAGAAATGGTAGGGTAACTGCACCAGTGAATAAACGGGCACCAGTAGATGAACGCTTTTGTATATTTCAACAAACTTTAAGCCAATTACTAGAATGTAGTGTTCATTGACTGGTATCTTTTATATTTTTTATTTAACGTTTAATAAAGAAAAATAATAGTAATTTCATTTTATTTGTGTGTTCATTTATTTTTGACAAATGAAGTATAGGGAGCCATTTGACATATATGAGATTCCTTTAATTCTCATATTTTTGTTTTTAAATAAAATATCTTCCTGAACAATTTCTTAAATGTTCATTCACTGATGCAGTTACCCTAAGTACTTCACTCATGTTTTTCTGGGAAGATATATCTCGGAACAAACACAGAAATAAATCAAACAAATTACAATACATAGATTGTGTTTTTGATAATTGCAGTAATCCATAGGTAGATCAATGACATTCAATAATTTGGGATTTCTAAAATAATTCAGAAATCCAGAATGAGTGAAATGAAAGGATACACAGCTCCAATGCTTTCGCCATTTGACGCCGCACTCGTGTGGCGCCAGTAGCCAGGATGAATCTCTGCGAAGTATAGCACATCAGCTATGTTCGTCACCACGTCACTATATTTCTCCTGAATTTCGAACTTTTGTTCAACGCAAGTTTTAACATGTATTAAACGTTATTCAACGCAAGTTTTAACACGTATTGAACTCGCCAATTGAATGGGTTTCAGATTTCACACTCAAAATTAGAAAAATGAATGTTTCTCAGTTATTTACATAAACTTTAATCACTGATATGAATATTTCATTTCCTTTGCCGTCTTTCAGCTCTAGTTCCCAAAAGTGAATAGCACAGAAATTTATTTTCGCATTTCAGACTGTCGCAAAATTTGGCACGATCAATACTCCAAGGTAAAAATTGCTTTTTAACTCTAGGCAAATAGTATCATTCTCCACAGACGACTGACACTGCCGTCAACGTGTTAAACATGCATAATACACCTCTTTGTACCTATTTCAGTAAATATAGGTACACGATCAATGCCTGTAAATCTAGCGTTAATAGAATCCAATATATTGGCTTGATGCAGAAGTAATGGGAATATTGGCGTTACTTCAATATTACCAACTTGCTAAGTGAAAGCAAGGCCGGAAATGTCAATACAGTAACTTCAACTGTCTCCAACGAACATTTGTTATAATTTAACACACATTAAACACATTGTTACAGTAACCAAATTATTCGCCAGTAAAAGAATATAGGTTTCTAATATTTTAGATTGCCACAATCCTCCAATAATTTCACTTACAAGGCCCACAAAAATATACTGTTACTGCTTCAATCTTCTTTCGATCCATCTGAATGAATTGTTTTTACTTGCATTTATTATTAGACTGTGCATTTTATGAGAAAATAAATGAAATTCGAGATAGACAAACAACAAATGAATTGACAGAGTACAACTTAGACCAGGCATGTCAATAAATTAATAAGAAAAATGTATTTCCTTTTTATTTCGAGTCTGCTTTTTTCTATTGCGGCGCTCGAATTAATTTATAATACATAATGAGACCCTTGGTGGTGAAAGAGTTTGACATGTCTGGACTTAGGCGATCATTTCACGTCCTCATAACAGAAATACAGTGTCGATACTTTTGTGGGCCAGCGCGCTTCTCTCGCCGCCATAAAACAGACTCGGCTGGCTAGTTAACCGGCCGTATAAATATGCAATTAACAACGGGGATGGTCTGGGTAATTTTCGCGGGAATTTACGGTGACCAGAGCCCGATGCCCGTGTTTACCATAGCTAATGCGGGACGCATGATTGGCGTAATAAATAAGTGATTATCGTGGTGCGAGTATTATTTAATCAACGAAGAAAGTAATCGGAATCGTCGTCTTCGGTTCTCTCGATCGTTTATCCGCGCTCCGGGAGCCGATCATTTCCATATAATCGTCGTTCCCAGGGGACCCATATGTCTATTAATATTCCGAATGCACGCGAGATGCCGAAATATTTTAATCATGGCTAATTGGCGAGTAATAATGGAGTTCCACGGCGTCCAGACCTAACCGGCTGCCTCGAGTTCCTCCGGTTTCTCACTAGCCCCGGAGCTAAGGAGACGCCCGCGTGTTGTTGTCCACGGCACTGCCATTGAATTCGGACCATCCTGGCTCCTCGGGCGTGTCTGGACACTTCTGGCATTTCCAGTGTCGCGTAATAATTTCGACGCTTTGATTATGCCAGGCGATTCGAGCGCCGCTGACTGGACACGCGTGCTCCGACGGTTTAATTCCGCGATTTCGGTTCTTGCGTTTTTATTCTTACTTGTAGAACATGTTTAACATCGCACAGCGGCCTAACAAGCAATTCTTCAGCTTTAATACTTGAACGAATCCGTCGAAATAGTTCCTAAACGGCACTGGCACACAATTTTCCAGATCTACAGAATTTTTCATTTAAAATACATGCCCGTCCATAAATCGCCGGACACTTATCTTCGACAAACCGGTGATTAAAGAATATAAGCATCCAGCTTAATTTGATTGCTTTATTTTCATTAGATGTGTGTAGCTATTATACGATAATATTTCAATGCAAAATTAAATAGAGACATATACTATTTTAATAAAAATGTTGGGAAAAAGAAAACACTAAACCTACCGAGCCTTAAAAATAATTGGTACATGTTCCCTTATAAATATGACAAGATTGATTTTATTTAGACTTTGTGCGGTCCCTATTGTAATACGTGCTCTACTAAAGATATCTACACAACCATTTCTTATGAAATTATTTTTATTACTTCAATAATTGTAAAATAAAAATTCTGGAACCGGTCATTTTGATCGGTCGTGGTAGCTTTAGTATTAAGAAATTGTGGGATGGTTACGGACAGCTGTAGAAGCCAAACAATTACTATATATTTCATAATATAAGTCCTTTAATAACAAAAACTCGACTACATCCAAATTTGACTTATCGAAAGCACAATCAAACAGTTTTAAACTAGTTACTCGCACCTTCCAAATCTCGAACAAAAATGCAAAAGATTTCTCGATTGGAAAAAAAAGCTGAAGATTAGAATTTATTTGTAACCTGTATAAAACGGAGTAGCCATCTTCCCCGGTCGTACCATAATCGTTTTAATTCGCATTACGGCGTGCTTCGATCGTGGAAAATAATTTCCGAGCCAGCCGAATTGGCTGGTCGCTCGTCGTCGATAGCATTTACGTCGGAAAAATGGCGAAGGTTTTTAGCGTCGGCTCCGGGCCGAGCATCGTCAAGCGACTAATTACTCTCGTGTCTCGTCACACGGCCGCCGCGGTTGCTGTTTATACAAAGAACATATTATTTCAATTTAGAAAAAGGGAGACGCACACACACACGCACACGGCCGCGAGTTCGAGCGGGTTTTTCCGCGGCGAACAACCCGGCGACGTAATGGCGATTCAACCGTGTATCAATCTTTTTAATTAGTGTCTCGATGAAATTGAATTATTAATTAAATTACGACGTTTTCCGGCCGCTCGTTATCGAGCTACACACCTGCTGAAACGAGACATTTTTTATGAAAATAACTCGTCCCTGCGGTCTGATTGCATCCTATCCGGTTTTAATTGTACGCTCGCGCGAGCCGAAGATCGGAGGAGCGAACGCGGACTGGCTCGATTCATGCGATCATTAAACCGTAATGCGATCTGTATTAAGGAAGAATGCGGCTGAACGCCTTTTTATCCGTCGCGAAACAAAACCGCGCTCGCTGCAAGACGGATTCCTACGATCATTTTCAAAACGGATACTTGTTAGTAGACCGTGCGAATTTTTGTACGCGTTTTTTTTTTCAGCGCGATGCAGTCATCGAATTGTAATGAAAGCAAATTGATTTCGATCCGCGTGCTGTTGAACTCGGAAAAATTTTTCGAAAGAATCTCCACACGTCGATTGTGTAATTATCGCTACATGAAATTGATTAGTGCGTGCTTCTATTGATCCTAGTTGCCGGCCATTTTGCAAACCTGCACGAAGTAAATATTCAACGAGCGAGGATCACTTTATAATTACACGGGCATTTTAATACTCCTTAGAATTTACAGTGCGAATAGAGTAGAAAGCGGATTGTGTTGAAGCAAAGTATTTCGAGTAAATAAATTTTGCAAGAGTGTGATAAAATTAAAATTCTATTCTCGCCCATTTCGTAAAGGTCCTCAGCTACAAAACATAGCACTGCCTGCTTCAGTAACTTCTTTAATGAAGCATCATCATTTCGAAAGATAGTGGAATCATTTCTTCGAAGTTTTATTGCAAGAGCGAAGATCGACTTCATATTGAATGACTTCGTAACTCCCGGCTCCGATCATAGTGCACGCGCATAAATTATGAGAAAATTCGGACATAGTTTCGGCTGGGAAGAAGGTTTTCGGGGCTTTCAAAATTGCGCGCAGATTCTTCGAACTTTCCGACGACGATAATTCAGAACTTTCGTGGTTGCTGCACCCTGCTCGGCTACGGGCTATATTTCTCTGATGAAATGGGCTCTTACACTGTTCGACTAACAATAAACGTCTATAAGTAATTCGATTTTAGATACCATATTTGTCCCGCGAACTCGATGAAACTATTCCCTAAATAATTAAACGGTCCACTATCAACAGACATGATTTCGTAGATTTGTCTGTGTGCGAAATAATAATGATTATTATTCGTTGCTTCTAAGTGAAGAGAAAAAATGTTTACCTAGTCTTTGGTTTTGTTCAATTGTAAGTAGAATAGGACAGCAATGCACAGACACTTCAGTTCTTAAAAGCATCAATAAATTGATAAACTTTAATATTCGATTTTATTAGGAGACTCTTCATAAAGAATAATTTAATTTATTTCTCTCGTGAGGAGAATTTCTGCACTTATTTAAAATGTGTAGCTACTTGATACGAACGCCTCCAGAATGTATGAATTCCTAAAATTCGGAATCACAGCGCTTACTTACAAACGCGATAATACTCGAGAAAATTGAGTCATCTTCGCCGTCGGTCTATTAAACTGTTACACCGAACTTTCCATAGCGCACGCCATACATTCGAACGCGGCCGTCGAACACCTTCCACACGCTTTCTGAAACTTTTCGCAGTAGACCGTTCCCGAAAATTATCTTGGCGAGCAATTTGACGGTAAGTTCGTCCGTTGGAAAAGTTTTCGAATCCACGGGGTGGGTGGCGAGCGGACACGCGACCCCGTCTCATTAATACGAAATTACGGAACGTCGGCCCGCCAAATTGAATTCGATAACGTAAGATTATCGGGAAGGAATACGCGCGTCGGCAGCCCACGCAAAATCAATATATCGTCGGCGAAACAGCCTAGGCCGCGGTACTTATGTAAATTCATTATGAAACATTCATTCGCGGGGAATTTAACGTCTGGGTCATCCAGAGACGTGTAGTGTGTGTTCGAAGCTCTTATGCATAAAGCGGCTTATTCGTGGCGCGCGATCCTCCTAAATCTTCCAGAGATAACATAGCTAAGCTTTCTTATGCGAGCAGACAGCCACTTCCTTCCTTAATAATTTTCCCGAAATTATGAAGTAATAACTAGCCCGCGTCGCGTATAATATCTCTATATTTCAAGGCCCATTAGTTTATAATCAACACGTCCGAATGGTACGAAAAGCCTGCCGACCCGGGACCCACCGGTGGGTACGCCCACTCTTTTGAATATTACTATGTCTAAGCACTGAGGAACATGCGAGCTACTAAATCTGCGAATGTCTTATTGCCGGTGGAGCTCGTGCCTGTGCGAACCCGTCGAAAGTGCTCTCTGACCGCCGGAATTCTCCTTCGCGCCCATTTAGACCCTAACTTTTGACAATCTTCCAACTGTGCACTCTACATTAACCCTCGCCGCGCGTTCCCGGAGAATTACGATGATTGCGGTCTTCGAGATGCATCTCGCGCTTTACTCCATTCCGAACACTGCGAGTGGACTTGATGAAAAGATCAGGGCGAAATTAATCGTTGATTAATTAATCGAATTAACCGCTGCTCCCTCGAAGAAATTAACTTCAGGGTTGTTCATGGGGACTCAATTTTCTCCAACACAACAATAGAGACTTGATCTTTCCAGTTTTGCGAGCTCCACAAAATTCCTATGGATCCTCAACATCCATGTGCCAATAGAAAAATTTCATTGCTCCAGTCTGCAGGCTTACTGGCGTCTACGGAAGTATCATAACTCCTCGTTAACTATTTCCAAGCACAAATATCCTCATCCCCAAAATCTCCTCAGATGACCTGGCCTACAATAATGGAAATTGTCCAGGGAAAAAGGGCATAGCAAACGATAGTGCCTGAAATACCTGAGGATTACCTGACCATGATCAGCAGGAGAAAAATTGTATTGATCAGCTCAGAATAAAATGTCCACAGAAGTATCATAACTTCTCGTCAACTATTTCCAAGCACAAATATATCATCATTCCAAAAATTCCTCTGATGAGCCTCTAGCCAAAGAAAGGGCATCGCAAACGATCGTCGTCTAGCACTGCGACCATCCTAGACGATGACCCGGCCATGATCAGCGGGAGGATCGCCGGTCAGTCAAGTCGATCCCGCGGTCGAATAATCGAGGAACTTAATCCCGCCCCTCTCTCGCGTGCGACATATCCGGCAGCACGCACGTGGAAATTCCGAGGCACCATTCCAGTCGCGGGCTGCACATGCACCAGGCAGTAACAGAGAGATCCCAGGGAGTCCAGGCATAGAACGAACGGAGACAGAGGAGACAGAGAGAGAGAGAGAGAGAGAGAGAGCGAGAGAGAGGAAACGAGAGATAGAGAGGGTAGGAGACGGAGGA
Organism: Lasioglossum malachurum; assembly: GCA_028455605.1. Classification (NCBI taxonomy): domain Eukaryota; kingdom Metazoa; phylum Arthropoda; class Insecta; order Hymenoptera; family Halictidae; genus Lasioglossum; species Lasioglossum malachurum. The sequence continues at coordinate 21,508,606 of CM052319.1, forward strand.
CAGAGGCAGCAGAGGCGGCTTGCATACAAGTGAACGGGTCCGGTGGATAGATAGAAAAGAAAGGGAAAAAACACGCGGCTGGTTCGATCGCTGGAATCGTAGCCAGTTCGTAATGAAAGGTGAACGGAATTGGACCCCCTGGAGCCGGAGAGTCGGAGCGGCGAGTGAATATAATTAGAGGATTGAGGGCAGGGGACGGCGAGGGGCTATGACGTAATCAAAGGGTGGACATGAACGTAGAGAGGGGGGGAGGGCGTCAGGACGAGTTCTACTGCGGGTGAAAGGGGGCCCATTCAGAGAGAGGGAGAGAGAAGCAGGGGGGGGGACACAGGGTTGAAGCCGGAGGAGAGGGTGTACCGATAGGATAGAGGAGGAAAATAGGGTCCTGGAGAAGAGGTGGGTTTCGGTGGTGGTTGGTGGAGGTGGTTAGGGCAGGAGGAAGAGGGCTCTGCAAATTATCATTTGGCCAGAGAGCGAGGGTCCAACTGAACTGGACCGGCAACAACTTGATACCCGAGGTCCACCGGGCTAGCACCACTGGCCAGGCGGCCGATGCGCTGCCGTCGGAGCCTGTAGTTTTGTCATTAGCCGATAGCGTCCGCCGATAGACGACGTGGAACAGGGATTATTGGGCTAGGATTGCTAACGGACGCCACTTGGATGCAAATGCCCCCGACGCCCGTTTCCAACGGGACCCGGGGAACAAGCTGCTGCTGGTTGTTGGCTGCTGGCTGCGTGTGGCCCGAGAGAACGTAGTCCAACGGGATCTTCAACGACTCAGCCCGGCAACCGGGCCGCAACGAGAGGTTGTAATAATTTGTGGCTGCATTAGGATGCTTGATTAGAACGTTAAGATCTCTAACGACAGGAAACGGACGGCGTGCGACCGGTAACTGCCCCTCTGGCTCGGGAAAACGGGAGCTCACGATACCCCCGGCGCGGCGCCTAGACCAGAGGGGTAAGTCGGCGAAGGGGTGAACTGTCTTCGGTGATGGAGGACATCTAGCGTGAAAGCATGGGACACTGCTCGGCTGGATTTCAGTCTGGGATTTTGGTAGTGTGCAACTTGGTGGTGACGCGATTGTGGTTGCTATGGGAATTGTATTTTTGATCTCGCTGGTTGATAGTTCTTGATGTCGTTGATGATGCGGTTGTCTTATACGAAGGGGTAGAGCAATGATGTTTCAGTGTGGCTGGTTTGGAAATTATATTTTTGTTATAGTTTGTTTGATGGGTGATTCATGTGGTTTATGATGTAGTTGATTGGTAGGAAGAGTGGATGCAATGATGTTCGAGTTTTGTCGGTTTGGAAATTGTATGTTTGTTCGATGGATGATTGATGTGGTCGACGATGTAGTTGGGGAGGTATGAGGGGTGGATGCGGTGGTGAATGTAAGTACATGGATGTTGCTTATTTTTCGTTCGATGAAGACAACACAAAAGACAATAACGGAAAGGCAGCTGATCAAAAATAGAAAAGCGAAGAAGCGAAAGACAGAGTGCCCCTCCGCCGACCCTTTAAAATTGAAAATGATTTCGCTCCCTCCATTACGTCCCGGGGAATATTTCAACTATGAACTTTCCTGGCGCACTACTTGAAACAAGGGGTGCTTTCGGGATCATTCGTTACCCTTCGGCATATATTATTTATTCCACATTCGCGCGGCTCTCTCGATCGACCCTCGCGGCAGAAATTTTGACCGAGTTCCGACCCCTCTGCGGAATCATCGAAAGCGAAAACTCCGCGGTCAACAAAAATCATCGCACCCCAATTTCGAAGCTGAAAAATTCCACCACACGCGAGCCGGCCGCGTGCGCCAAAATACAAACAAACCGAGCATCGACACGTTCGCACGGTATTTAAAGAAAATTTCGGCACCAGCAAAAGTTTCTCGGTCTGGCGGGACTTCTCAAGTCGTCGGCGGGTTCTCGAGGGAGCGATTCGACGAGGCGTGGAAGACGGTAAAAATACTATTAAAATTCCATTATGATCTATCCGGGGGATCGGTTCCACATATTGTCGGATTACGTGCCGAGGCGTTGCGCCGGAATTTCGGGATGCAATTTATGCGCATCGGTTACCGGCCACGGCCGGCCAGACCGAACGAAAATGATAAATTGGTCATTTCTCAGTTCTACGGGGCTCTGGCTTTTACAAATGCGCGCGGAACATCAGGATTCGGCCGTTCCGGCCCGCCAGGAAATCGAACGTATGCACGCGGACGTACAGCACTTGTGCCAGATACGAGACGTGTGTCTAACACGAGACCTAACAGACGATAATAGTGCACGACTCGGGACAGCAGTTTCTTCTTCTGGTTAACCCTCGTTCCACCCTCCTGACAATTTTACACGTTTCGCACGTTCACTTCTTTAGAATTATTCAGAATAAAAATGTTTACATTACAAGTAATAGTGCGCACGACTCAGGACAGGAATTTCTTCTTGTTGTTAACCCTCGTTGTACCCTCCGGACAATTTTACACGTTTTTCACTGAATTTACCAAAAATGGGAACGTTTTTCACTTTTTTCCACACAAAATAAAATTCTATTTTCCTTATCTCATTATTTAGTTATTTAATCTACTTAGATTTCTTTTCAGAAATGCTTTAATAACGATCATTCTATTTCCAAACACTCATCTAACCCTTGGAGAAATTCTTGGCAAACATAGAAGCACTGAAAATGGCCTCTCTAGTACACTACAATATTATTTATAAAGTAAAGAGTACTAGGATTTTTTAAATGGAGTTATAATAGCGGAAGTGTCGGGAATTTTCGTAGAATTTCTGATTGTCCGATGACTTATGGACGAGGATGTAAAGCAGAAACGTTTCGCAGGGAGTTCGTTGACGCCGAGTGGACTGGACCCAGGCCCCCGGACTTTGCATACTGATTATGTCGCCGTGATTACATGAACGAAAGGGTTCGGATCGGCCGACGAGGAGCTCGACCGCTCCCAACGGGGGAGCAGGGAACGTCTGCGTCCTAATGCTATCGATTTTGGTGCTTAGCATAATCAGGTTGGCCGATGCTCGATAACGGCCCCCGATATGCCAGACGAAACGCTCCGTTCTACTGTCCGACCGTAAATTGTACTCTGACCACGTTATACTATCTCTCTCTCTCTCACTCCTATCTTTTTGTTATTAAACAGTGTCTAGAGTGCTATTGTAAATTATTACCCTGTTAGCCCGTGCCGTTTTCTGCCGGATATCGGAGATTCGCGAGAGGCGTGTTCCATGGTACAATTGCACTGTACATTTTACGCATTTATGGACTCCGTGTAATCGTATGAATGTTACAGGTAGGTTATGAAACTTGTATTTAAAGCTAGAGAGTCTTAGAAAACGTACGTACATGTATATTCTTGTTTGGCTTCCGGTAGCTGTGTATTCGGTTGTTGTATGTGGAAATGTATGCGTACGAATGCAGGAATTTTTTTACTGTATTATCCAGTTCTATTTTCTTCTTCAATTTTAGTTAACAATGCCACAATGTGCTGCATTTATGTCCAAACACTTGGAACAAGTACTAAATACTCTACTTAATTTCTTCTTTAATAATTCCTTCACAGTGCTGTCCTTAAAGTGACATTTTTATTAAATGTACCTGCTAAACCAACACATTTATATATTGCTGAAGTCCATTTTGGTTAAAAAGCGTCGTTTAAAAATTGGCTGCTACGATTACATATCCAATAATTCTACTAACCTTTGCACAGTAAAAGCTCCTTCGTTGTCCAAAGGCCGGGGGTTTGAGCGGACCACGACCGTGCCCGGACACTATTTTTGATTTATGACTGCGTCTTTAGTGAAACGGCTAGTTAAGTAACAAAGAAAACTCCTTTTTTCCTTGCCATATTCCTTTCCTATTGTTTTCCGTTCTGCGCGGGTCTGGACAGGCCTGGGACACATCTGGCGACCAGATCCACGCAGGCCTAATCCTCTCGTTGACAGGCAGTGGAGTGGGCAGGCACTGGACAACGATGGTGCCCACGATTCAGGAGAACGAAGGAGCGATTACTGTAATATGAAAGCGCCGCTTTTAAACAGTGGACGCAGACTGGGTTCGAGTTCGAGGCTCGCTTACTGCGAGGTAAGCGGCAGAAAAACACGATATAGCCAGGGAATCATACAGTCCGATTACTTCCGTAGTTCCGGGCGCATCTAATCGCGGTGGAGGAGGCAGTAAAACCGACTAATCCCGCGACTCTTCGTTCGCCGGCTCTAAAATGCGCGTGAAAACTCGCGACCATTCCTGGACGTGTTAAGATTCATATCCGAGAGAGAGAGAGACAGGGGTGTGTGAGAGCGAGAGAAAGAAAGACAGAGAGACAAAGAGAGAGAGAGAGAGAGAGAGAGAGAGAGAGAGAGAGACAAAGAGCAGTCAACGGAAAGCCGGGGCGGCGATTTAAACGCCCGTGCCTCCGGTATTTTCGCCGGCCGCTCGCTGGACACTTCGGTCGAATTTTAGAAAAACACGCGTACGTCAGGACGTGTGTGCGTACTGCGGACCGAAAATGAAAAATGGACTTTAAAATCGAATAGCTGCTGTCATATTATAAATTGAATTTCGGCTTCGAAGCGTGTACAGCTGGAATTTTTTTTTTCGCTGCTCCTTCCCACCGCTCCCCCGGCTTTCTCTTTTTCGCCGACCCCTCCTCCCACACCCCCCACCTCTTTACACCGACGAATTTAACGTTTTTTTTTTTTATTTTCTATATATGTGTGTATGTATATATATATATATGTATACACATATATGTGTATCCTCGGGTTTTTTTTCAAGGGGCGGTGACGCGAGGGAGGAGAGTTCGAACGCGCCGAGCGTGGCCATATCGAATATTTTTGACGAATTGATAATGAATGCCCGGGAAAAGGACGAGCTTCCTCCGAGGGTGGCGCTCCGCGAAAATGCCGCGGTTTGTTCGCGATTCATCGGCCGAATTTATTGCGATTATTCGCGAACGCGGGATCGCGTGTCCGGCCGCTGCGTTTCGATCGCGGATGACGGCGAGATAAGGAGTTGCGAGAATTAATCTTCTGGTATCTGCCGGTCGATATTCGTTCGAGTACTTTTGCGAAAGTTCCGCGAAAAGTTCGGGAAAATCAATCTAGAAAATGAACATAGAACATAGACTGTAGACTTTTATGCGAAATGCGTGTTCCATCTGAATTGCACCAAACAGGAGTGGCATTCACAATATTGTTTAAATTATTAAATACGTTCGCATCTAACCAACACGTTGATGTATCGTACGAGTTGTTATATCAATTTCATATCAATAAAATGAAAAAATCATGGAATTATTTTAGGTCGAAAGAAATGTTTAATTTTCAAAGGGTCAATATATTTCATAGAGTAACAAAGAATGAAACAGTATTTCTAAATCCTTCACTGTTTTAAATCACGCGTCCACATTTTTCTCATAAATGCATAAAATCCGCAGTCTCAGTTACGTTATCCTTTTATTTAAAGGAAAATAAATGTCGAAAATAGTCGAGGCGCCTCTAAAAAGTAGAGTACATCCGGAAGGCTGAAGATACAGAGCGTTTCTCGCGCGGACGTGTAATATAGTGATTCACCGTCGCTCAGAAATTCTATGTGTACGCGCGTGAACGTCCCCAAGATTCTGTGCCGCTTTATAATCGCACTCGTACGAGAAGGAACCGAGGTCGTCGTCGACGACGACGACGACGGTAAAAAGGGTGCGAAAGTAACCCGTCGATAATTTGCATAAGTGGCAGAGACATGTGCCGCGCGGCAGTCTAATGACAAGGCTGCGAAAGGTGGCGCGGGGGGGCCTTCGTCGTTATTAGAAATTATTAGAGGCCGCACTTAAAATCAAGGCTCTTTCATGCGATGAATGTCCAGTGATTAAGAAGATAAAATTATTCAGCGAGATCGCACGGAAATCATTTTAATTAGTAGAGATCGTGACAGTGAATCAGACGGCCGATTCACCGCGCGCGATGTCTTGCCGCTTTATGAAATGAAAACCTTCTTATCCTCGAGCGGCAATCAGACCCCCGTTGTGTCACTTTTCTCCCATTCAAACGGCGGGACCCTCCTTATTAAATATTCTCGATTAATTCGGTCAATTATCACATCATTGAATTGCTTCTTCCTTTTTTTCCCCTGCCTGTAAAACGCTTCGTTCTACACGACTCCCAACGACATCTTGCTCGAGCGAAAACGGCTAAAGAGAAAATTTCAACTTGATTTTTATTTTCCTCAACTATACATACAAGCAGAAATAATTTCAAACTTTTTGTAAAATGGTCTGAACAATTCGAATATGTGCATTAGAATCTCTTCGGAGGCTCTTTAAATACGCTGTAAGGATAGTGCATTTTGTAAATTACGAAGTGATGCAAACTAATTTTTGCTTTTCTCGAAAAGTGTAACTGTAATATTAAAAAAGTGTAAAACACGTGTCCAAGGATTTCGAGGGGGAAAGAGAGGGCAGTATCAGATTTTTATTTGGGTGGCGTTTTCAAGTTTATTTGAAGATCAACTTTGTTTTTTCAAATGGACACCTATATTTTTTATTATGGGATCTTATTGTACGTATAAAAAACCAGCAATTTTCGTAGCTCGTTGTAAGTAAGTTTTCTTGTGTTGAAAGTTGACCTCCAAATGACCTTGAAAACGCTACCCAAATAAACAACTGATACTGCCCCCCTCTTTCCCCCTCGAAATCCTTGGACACGTGTTTTACGCTTTTTTAATATCTTTCATACTTTTCGAGATATTCGGCTGGAAAGTTTTCGAATGTGAACATCTGTATATTATTCTCAAGTCTCAAGATTCTTCATACATCCCTTTCATACGGAGTCCCAAGTAATTCATACAGCTTTTATACAAGTACATGATTCGATTGTACCATTTACTAATTGCCAGCCAGTTACGGTATGAATAAAAAACAGGCATTTAAAGAGACAACGATATAAATGCGCGAGAGGTGAATAAATAACTGGCCGTATAATTAGATTGATGTCTTGACCGGTGCGGAGAGGTGATCCATTATTACGTAGAAGGGTTCGCGAGCGAAAATAGCAACGGAGATCGCAGTTGAACGTGGTCGGTTATGCAGTGTCGCTCGGATTAATAAAGTTCAGCCGGAAAGTAAGGGGCCGACGTTCTTAATTTAATATCCGCGGTTAGCGCGATCGCGGCCACGTAATTTTTATAGTTACGCCGCTGATTAAAATACCAGGCCGGGGTCATTACGAATGCAGCCGCGTCGGAATGAATGCGTTCTGCATTACCGCGTTCCAGCGGCCCGGCTGTAACGTTGCTCTTCGCCCGGGAACCTCGGGAACGCTCCTATTTTTTTATGGCATAAAATTTCGCCGAAATGAAAATTGCTTTTGAAAAATTGATAGACAGGCCCGCTCCGCGTCGGCCGGTGTTACTACCCTCGGCCGCGGTACAGATTGAGTTAAGCTTCATTTATTCCTTTCTCGTCCTTTTTCACCCCTTTTTTTTTGTCGGTGTGTGTCCATCTTCCTATCTCCTTCTCTTCGCCTCGGTTCTTTTTGCCTTCTTTTTCCTATTCGCTCCTCCTTTTTCCGCAACACCGACCTCGGTGTCCTCGGGCGTTTCGCGACAACGCGGCCCCGCAAAACTTGTACGGAAACAACTCGCTTAGAGTGGCCTCTTAATTCGGACGCGCGAGCGCACCGCGGTGTCGTGTTGCACTCTAACAAAGTCGACTCGTTTCATTTCGTATACAGAGGTAAACGGGCCGTTGCCCTGGCTGTTCCACGGAAAAAATACAATTTCTCCGACTTCCGCGGCTTGTTTGGCCGGGATGCAGCTCGGCGGTGCATCCTTCCGAGCCCGAGGAACACCGTGAATCACGAGCGTAAGCCTCCGAAGAGTTTAGGTTTGCTTGCTCGGGGATTAGAAACGGCGAAATACATTTTTGCTACACCGGCACGGAAATGTTGCGGCGGGTGCAGCGTTCGCTGTTCGCGCGAAAGAAAGAATAGAAAAGGCTCGTCGATTTCGCTGTTTCTCTTTAATTAGTATAATGGGCTATCCAAAAGTACGTTTAGGATGTTGAATGAGAATATCTGTCAGACGCCGTGTTTGTTTCCTGTCACTTTCTTGTATTTCGAACCTACAATGATAGACAATTTTAACAACGGAGTCGGATACGATTGAAGAGCCTGTTGAAGTTATTAAAATTTATTTTACAAATCAGTGCTCAATAAAAGATACCCATCGTAAATTACGTGATTTTTTCGGCATACATGATCGTCCATCAGAGCAAACAATTCGAAATTTGGTTTAAAAATTTGATGAAACTGGATCTGATCGTGATAGACCAAAGTCTGACAGACCAAAAACAGCTGGTTCGAATGAAAACATTGCTCTGCTGTTCGTGAAAGCGTTGCCAATGACTCGACAACATCAATTCCACGTCGTCCTCAAGAATTGAGCATTTCTTCGAGCTGATGTCTGTAAACGTGGTCTAAATATCGTCATTCACACATAATTGTCATAGACGATGCCCGGTAATTAAATGAGAAAACCAATAAAATTAAAACTAGTGTTTTTTATTTAAAAAAAACTTCCTACAGTCTATTTTCGGTAACCATGTACGTTGATTCATTAAATTTTCGTTGTCAAGTCTACACTCTTCAACAGCACTGAAAATTGGTGCAGTGAAGTCAGAGTACAGCCTAAAGGGGATGATTCTAAACCGCACTAGTTCTAAAAAAATATTGTATAATGTATACATTTAAAATGTACCATAGTTTCAGGACAAATTTTGCAACCAAGAAAATTCTGCAGCTGAAGAAATTGTAACAAATTTGAACGTACCACTGGTTATTTGAACAGAATATGCAGCATCCCTAATCGACCGATAATTCGCACATCGTATGAACACCCGCAAGAGCAACACGAGGTTCCCTATCGCAGCACGGATTCATTTTATCCGCGTTAAACAGAACTCCCGTGTAGCGTACAATTTTAACCAGGTCGCCCTTTTCGCCATGTAATATTTAAGCCGCAAAATCGCTTGGAATATCGTGTAAATATTCCAGCAAACTGGTCGGATGCCTCTCGGATCGGGACGAGCAAATGCGAGCACTGATTTTCTAGTACAAGGTCTTCCGAAAATACCAACTCAAGCAATTACTACAAACCTACGCGTCTATTGTGCGTTTTACTCATATTAACCATATTAAATTTGCAGTCGGAGCTATTTGAACTTGAAAATTAAACATTTCTTCCGACGTTAGGAAACGTTAGGAAAGAAGAACAGTTTATTGCAAAATTGCTAGATTTAATAAGTGATCGAAACAGTTGCGCCGAATACATCATTAAATTGAATGTTTAACATTTACGATCGATAATCGGGATTATAAAATCTCTTATGAGATTTATTACAACATAAGGCATATTACAGAGTATTTCTAAGGATTAATACAAAATTTTTAAAGGGAGCAGGATATTTTAAATAGCTCCTGCCTCTTGAAATCAATGGAGGACATTTTCATTTCGCACATAATTGTAGCACAAACAATTTCACAAAATGCAATTTTCTGCACACAAGAAACGCGTCCAGGTATTTTCAGCGAGGAATATGTGAGCCAGCGACCGAAACTCGAAGCGTTCCTTGCTTACGTTAATACTTTCAAGAATACACGGTTGACCCGCATCCTCCGATCCTGCGCAGGGCCGATCAACCTTGCGGAACGAAGTTTGCGATAACTTTATTGTAATAAGATGAGCCTTCGCCACACACGTATCCCTGGCGTGGTCGATGTCACGGCTACTCTGTGTACGGGGGCTTTGCGGGTGGTTTTCGAGTGTGTCGGTAAGTGAGAAGAGTGCCGGACTCTGGCCTGCCGCTGGAAGATCATTATGAGCTTGAGTTACCATGGTGACCATCCTGCGGCCGATCCCGAAAGTGTGAGGGGAAAGCCCCAAAGCGAAACGGTCGGCCAAGTATCGCATTTGACTTTACAACCGATCCCCGCACCCCTCATTGTCATGCTTATGCTACCCCCTTTTAGGTATTTCGGGCTTGCACGCATGCCCGATCCACTGGCGTTCGTCGATCAAGATTCCTTATCGTCTTATTCCACCCGCGGGGGCCATTATCGTTCTTTAAGTGTCGTTAATGCTCCTCGGAACTGCCAACTTGAGCACTGCTCAAAAACGATACCTGCCACTGCTCTGGAAAGTATAAAATAAATAATTATTATATATCCAATGCACATTAACCCTTACGTATAGATTGTTGATTTTTATGCAAAATAAAAATCGCACATAAGAGCGATACAGAAATTTGTGTGATTCTTCCTCTAATAATTCTTAAACTTAATTAAAAGATATTTTTCAATCCTTCTAAACTTTCTAATGTTTTTTATTTCACCTACTAAAAATGCATAAAATCCACGTTGATGATTATCTTGAAATTTGCACCTTTTTATTTCTTCACAAGAAAGTACAAGCAAATTGATTTTCCTTTTCTGTTCGAGGGAAAAGTGTGACACTGTTTAAAACGAAATATTAACATGCAGTACTACTAGACTGCGAATGTTTATGCATTTGACTTTACAACCTGTTATTGTTATACCCACGCCAGGCCAGTCTTTTAGGTTCGCACGCATGCTTGATCCACACCGTTCGTCGATCAAGATTCCTTATCGTCTTATTCCACCCCCGCCAGCAATTATCGTTCTTTAAGTGTCGCTAATGCCTGCCTGTGCATTATGGCGCTCGATTATGCTCGTAGATTGCGATGTTCTTGGAATTGTGTCCTTCGAGGTGGTCGTTGTTTCTTGGGGATTTGGAGTTTTGATAAAAATAGGGGATACATTCGTTCTCTTGTACTTCTTTAGCTGAATTCTGTACTGTAGTCTTTCTTCGTTCTTGTTATGTTTTTTATCTCGATTGTAGGGCACTTAGTTTATTCTTTAAAAACAGTCAAAATTAATTTCTACTTGCAACACTGCCAATTGCAAAAACAAAAAAATTTACAAAGTATTCGTACACCTTTTAGAATCTAATAACTTTTTTATAATTGTACCAAACGACCTGCATTTTTATAATCAATTAGAAGCATTGACAAAAAAGATTTTTCAAAAATTATAATTTACAAGGTTAATTACAAGCATAAACAAAGCATTTTTTAAAACTTTTTTAATTGGGTCCTTAATGAAAATTTAAAATATATGTTTTGTAGATCTATGTTAGTTATACATATGCTGAAAATTTCATTGAAATCGATTGAGGCAGGAAAAAACGGCACGCATCGAAAGATGTACAATTCTGTGGATTTTAAGCAGAAACTGATCATAAGTCGTGGAAAACTACGATTTTCACCATTTTTAACCGCTTGTAGCTCGTTAACGTTAACACTGTAGCTATGTTAATTGATTTCAATGAAATTTTCATCATGTGTATAAACAAATACTTTATTCACCCACTATACACACTTCGGAAAAGAATCTTTATAATCAACCCGAACTTCCCGATCTTACCCCAATAATCGCCATCGACGTCATCCCTCTAGATCACTTTACTCGACTAATTCCACCACGAGCGTCCGAAACCGAATTGAAAAAAGGCCATAAATTAGCTTCGGGGTAAAAACGGAGGACGCAAGTGGCCGGCATAAAGATTCATCGTAGCGTCCGAGGAAAATCCAGTGGCCGTGATAAATCAAACGGCTCGTAAATCGCAGGAAACCACGGTCATTGTCTAAGACAAGAGAGCAGCAGGAGAAACACGAAAGAGAAAATAGAGAAAGAGAGCCTGCCAACCCCGGGTGGAATATTCCTCGCGTACAATAAAATCCCATCTTGCGGTTCTCGCGTGCTAAATACTTTCGTTTTTCTTCGCCAACGATGTACTTGGCCGGACCGTTATTCCACAGGTGTTTGGCACTTCCGTAAGCGATAAAAGCCCGGCTCCGGACCGACTTCCCGCCCTTTTCTCTCCCGCAATCTTTTCGCGCCACTTCGACCGAGCGTCGACGCACGCTGCCCCCGATCGAACCCCTCATCCCCTCGTTTCTCTCCTCCTCTCTTGCTTTCTCATCCCCTCTCTGCTCTGCTGTCTCTAGATTTTTCATTTCCTCCCCTTAGTGCGACGCACGATTTTCAACTAACGTTCGTTGTACCCATCAGGGATCATTTTTGTGGAAACAGACATTTCGCGCGGACATTTTGCGGTCATTGGAATTATAGTCTTTAGTTGTTTTAACCAAAACAGTAATTTTAGCTGAGAAAGTATTCGTGATTCTCGTTAGGGTTGAGTTTAATATACGAATTTATGGCGATTTCGTTCCAGAAATTTCCAGAAACATTTCGCGGTCATTGGAATTGTCTTCTGTTCCGCCCATGTTTTTTTTTTGTAACCGAAATTTTTTCGCAACTTCGGAGGTACGGCTCCAAGCATTAATTTAGCTAGTGTAACAGTGATTGGACGATCTAGTAAAAATGTTCGCGAAAAATCGTTGTTGGTCCAGAACGCAGCGCAACGGGGGAGGGGAGTAGAAAGAGAGCTCGGAACAGGAAACAATTCGTCGCAGCCGAAGTATCTACGAATGTCGGCGTACAACGCAGCGGAACCGGCGAGATGTAACGAGAGGGTAGTTGTTGCGCCGTTCGGTTACGGTATGACGATGTATCGCCGTCGAAACGGACGTAACCGGCCTATGACCGATCGCAGATGGCCGATGCCCACGGCCCATAAAACTTATTATCCACCTTTTACGGCTACACGGCGGTAAATTTAAATTGGTTTTAAAAAAATTCGAGCCGGCAACGGCGAATAGCCTCGCAAAAAGGGACCGTGGGCTTTTCGAAATTGCAGGACGGAGAGCCACACGGCGGATGTTAGCGCGAGCGAGCTCGCCAAAGCCCGGCAACGCCGAGCCGCACGCATCTACCCGCGTCACCAACGAAGATTAATATTACCGCGATCAATTCGGCCACCGAACATTATCTTGCCCCGTGGCGACCGATACCCTGTGTTCCGCGGAATTAATAAATATTGTTGGGCTTTTAGCTCGCCGGCGCTCGTGTTTTCCTTCCCGTGATGGATTGGAAGTGACCGGGAATGGAAATTAAGTTATCGCCGATAGGGCCCGGTGTACAGATCTCATTTTCTGTGTCGCCACGAATTTAGATCGAGCGAATTGTTGCTTTTTCTTTGCCCCACTGTTTGCCGGCGTTTCCTTCTTCGTTCGTGGACATTTCATTCGATCCGGTCGTGTTCGACGTATTTTTTGGGGACGATCGTGGAATAAAATCGTTATATTAATTCGTTTATACGTGAACGCATCGAAATAAAAATATTTCTATCATTATTTTAAAAATTTGTGGGCTGCTATTAACGATAACATTCGTGTGGATGAATAAATGCGAATATCTTTGCATTCCCTAAAATTATATCTGTATTCGTTTGGAGGTAACGTTGCTTTCAAAAAGAGTAGAGACTGTTATCTTCCGAAGTGTACCGTTATCAACCAAAAATATTTTATAATCATCAGTGGAGATTCAACTTTCTATATGTACAGTGACTGCACTAAATCAATTTTCAAATGAATTCTCCTACGTCCGAGCGTGTCGTGAGTTCTGCACAAACTGAAATCACATTAACGTTGCCCTCACGTAACTCTTTCGATCGAATTCAACCCCCAAGAACCCCTAAAAAAAACACTGTACAAAAATTGAAAATACGAAGGATGAATTTTTGCAGTCATCAATTTTGAAAATCAGCAAAACATTGAAAAATCAAGTAATTTTCCGACGCGAAAACTGCCGGAACAGTGCTGGAGGAATGAAAACTGGCGACTATCGGATCAACCTGTCGCATTAATACTTGCCGCAATAATAACGCAATGCTACAAGCTAGAGCTTCAACAGTTTCAGCACGTACTTCGAAAGATTATCCGTCAGCTTCGCCTCGAAAACCGAGCAGCACTTTCGAAATCGCCCGACGGAGGCTTCTCTGTCAATTGCTCGGGTATCGTTCGGATCTCGTGAGCGAAATCAGCAATCGATGGAATCAGGGATTTCGGGAATGGAGAAGATCGTGGTGGCCGGGTCTTATTATTGGTCGCTTCGGAAGTTTCGCGATGCTGTCCCCGGGCGGGAGGGCTGCGTTCGAAAAAGAGGGACGCCCGGTCCAATCTGTATGCTTCTCTATCGATGCTTTGTACGCTGGCCGTGTGGAGGTGGACATACAGATACACGGCACCATCGGGGCAGGGGTCTACGAATCGATAAAAACGCATCCCAGGCAGGCGCCAGCCAGAAGAGGACCACCAGCGCGGATGAAAAAATGCGAGCGGGGTTAATGCGCTGATCATGTCATATCGAGGTGCTCGCTAAACAAATACCATGGACCCCACGTCGACGGGGACAGAGGACGAATGTACGAATGTGTCGACACTCGCCAATCCTTCGACGATCGCTTTTCAACGTTAACCCTCACACCCTCCCCTCCTCCCTCCCCCGGGGAACGACCAGGGTTACGTAAATCGACGATCCACCGGTGATTTCCTTTATCGTGTCTTGCTGTCATTTTTAGCACGACTATCCGGCTCCGACGGGTATATCCGCTCGGTAGCCTCTTTTTTCACGGGCGAGGGGAACGAGACGCGGGAGCGGCGTGCGGTTTGGACGATGATGTTCCGCGCGATCATTTAATTCTCTGGAATGTTTTAAAGCGAAACCGCTGATACTACGGTCTTGAAACCGCCGGGTTTCCCGAATGATTTCGGACCACGTTCAAGCTGAACGAACGTGATGCTCGCATCCGGATTTTCAGCACTGTTTCGATGATTTTTTAAGGGTGGATGGTTCAATATTTGCCGCGATGTTAATGCGTTTGGTGTGAACTGCTACCAGTTCGTGCTTTATGTGAGGAGAATCAAATTGATGTGATGCTTTCGTTGATGTTTAAAATTGTTTGGTATTTTTCCTTGGTCGTCTAACAATTTTCTGCAATTTTCCAAGTACTAACGAATTCAGGAATATTAACATTGACGTGAACTACAATATAGACATTTTTAATAGCGTTTCGGTATCGTCGTTCAACAATTGCTTTTGCGATTGAAAAGTGATTTTTATATATTTATAATATGGATAATTATATTAACATAAAGTACAGTTCTTCATTTTCTTCGTGATCAAATGAAATCCTCATCCTCATCGAAAAGCGTAAAAACATGTGATAGAAAAATTTTAACTTGTACCTAAGTGCATAAAAATCTTCAATTTAACAATATCTGCACGAATAAATGAGTATATTTAATAATTTCCCTCTACAGTACATTTATGATTTAATAATCGTACTCGCTCGGTAGTTTAAATATTAATACTTACAATAATGCAACCTTAGCTCTGTTTCATCAGAAAAACTAATAAGACACAGTTAAAATGACTTTCTTATTTAAATGATTTCGAGAAGAAAATTGAGGACAGCGCATAATTAACCAGGATAAAATATTCTCTAGATTCTAGCCTGTTTTACAATTAACTCTCGCTACAAAATTGTACTACGTGACGCGCAATTGGATTTACAGAAATTATGCAACAGAAGATTTCCGATAATTGAAATATCAGACTGAAGAATCAGCAGACTACCAAATTCTCCCCTACATTCTAGACTGTTTCACAGTTAATTCCTGAACTGTGTAAAAAATGTTAAACGGTAATTTACAAGTGCAGTCGCACAAGAAACAATCCACAAGAGCAATTAATAAACGACTTTTCCATCCCCTATCTTACTAATCGCCAATTCGAAACTCCCAGGCGGATCCTCGAAGGCGTTGATCCGTAATCACCGAAGGACCACGAAGAGTGTCTTAACGCCGCTGGCGGGAGCGATCGACCCTAAGCCATGGTTCTCTGCGGGGGTGATTTCGGGGGGTTGTTTCCCGTTCCGCGAGTCCGGCGGCGGCACTCGATCGCGCGTTAAGGTTCGCGAAGGTTTCTCCGATGTAATAATATTTCCATCCAATTCGACCTGAGGCCCACCCCCGTCCTCGGTATCGCGCACCCCCTCGATATATGCACCCCCCGGTCGGGTGGCGGAGCTCGCACTCGACCGCGCGCCCTCTCACCGTCGTCTCGCGTGCATCCCCACCCCCAAACGTGCCGGGGGGTGGCACGTCGCTCACTACGTCATCTGTCCCCTCGACCAATCGACGGGCGGCGCGCATTTTTTCCCCGCGTCGAAAAAAAAAAAAAAACGCACCGGAGCGCGAGGGAAAAAAAGCGTGGAAGCAAAGGCAACAGGGGGGAGCGAGATCGCGAGAAGGGGTCGAGGGTGAACGAACGAGAAAGAGAGAAGCGGGGTGGCGAGAACGACGAAGCGAACGGACGACGAAAGAGCGAAAGAGGATACCGATACACGATAGAACAGCGAGGAGGGTCGCGGGGGTGGGTGTGTATGGCAGGAAGAGTAGAAAGAGGAAGAGGAGGGGAGGGACGGTGGAAGAGGATGGTGGAGGGAGGGAGATAGAGAGAGAAAAAGAGCGCGCGGTTCGGCATTACCCCCGGAGCCCCGTTGCGGACCAATCGCCATACGTAAAGAGGCATTTTTTATGGGTGCCGCTCGGTCGGCCGGTTTGTGTGATAAAAATTGACCTAAGTCCTCTTCTTTTTTTTTTCCCACCCCTCTCCCGAGCGCCGGTGGAACAGAGAAGGCTAGAGAAGGAGAAAGAGAGACGGCGAGCATCGACGGGCTCGCGACCGGACAGAGACCGGACGAGGAAAGCGAAATAGACGCACGCGGGCAGCGTGTTGCCGGAGGAGGAAGAGAAAAAGCAGAGCCTCGGACGCGCGGTCGCGTTGCGCACCGGCTATAACTGCCTAACATTAAAAAAGATGGGCTGTGTACGGGGTTGGCGGTGTGGCCGGTCGGCCGAACCATTCGACCGACCGACCGACCGACGGACGGGCGGATGGACCAGGATGGGGGTTAGAGGACGAGACGAGGAGGTTTGCCGCGCGCGGGAGGTGGAGGACCCCACGGTCAGGAGAAGCCGAAGAGGGTCGCGGGGTAAAGGGGTAGTTCGGTTGCGAACGACGAGCACCGGTGAGATACAACCCGCGTTCCGCGTATGTGTCGTTGCGGGGGTGGCAGTGGAACCTTGGGAAGATCGGGTTGGGTGAGAGGAACAGAGAGGATCTGGGGGTTTGGGTCGCGTCGCACCCTGTGGAGGGGACGCAAAATAATGCGCATAAAATGTAGCGTATTTATCATGGAGATAAAATGATGTGCTCGACTTTCAGGCGACCGGCGCTGTTGGCATGCAGGTACAGTCTGCACGGAAAATCCTCCACCGACGACTCCAGGGGGTCGGTGGGGGTTGAGAGTTGTTGCTTCGACGCCGTGCCGAAAGGGGTGGCTTTCTCTCTCTCTTTCCCTATTTCGGGATACGGTCTCTTACGAGGGCGGACTTGGACGACAACCACCGCCTCCACCTGCAACCCCCCACCCTCCGACGACACGTGTGAAAGTGTCTCGATAACTTCGGCTATTAGGACCAGCGCCGCGGTGGAAGTAATTGAAATCGTTTACTCGAGTATGGAACGTGTCTTCTTCCCACCGACGCCCCGACGCCGGATTCCGTTTCTGGACGGCCGGCTACGGCACAAAGGGAAATGTAAATATCGGCCGACGGGAAATCGGGTTATTAAATACTGCTTTTACGGACGGTGTCTTCTGTTTGCGCCCCGCGTTACTCGCACCTTGCTCTTCTACCCCTCCGAGCGCTCGGGGAAATCTGAGGGTTTTCCGAGCTGGAGAGGCGCGGTCAGATTTTTTGATTGTGAGAGACCTCGTTCCGCATGAACACCTACGCGAAGAATTATTATATCCTCGGAAATTATAGATTTTCAGAGCTAAATACGTTTACTTGAAAATGCAAATTTGATTCGGTGAAAGAATTCGTTGGAACAGAACAGTGAAATAGTCAATTACAGAGATACATTTCTACGTAGCTCCTCTTTGAAGCAATTAGATGAGAAAGTTTGTACTTCAAAAAATACCGCATATCTATGATAATTGAAAGCAGAGCTCTTTAATGAAAACTAAAAACGACGACAATGAGTGAAAGCTATAGTCCACGATCAACACAGAAAAAACTGGCTCAGTCTTGAAGTGATAGTCAACTCTCCTCCGATGTGCAAACATTTGCGAATCGAGCGGGCGAGTGCAAAGATCCTCGTGGAAAGCTTGTCGAATTTCGTGCGTCATCGCGGCCCATTCCACCGCGGAGGTTCCGGGGCCATGCATTTTTTCGGCAAATAATGGCTCCGAACAATTTGCCGATGAAATGATTAATCATAATGCGGCCGGCGAAAGAATTTTTTGAAATAATGATTCATCGATCGTAGGTGGAACCCGCCCGATAAAATCCATTCGTGATAAAGTGCATTATAAACTCCGGGAACACGGACGATAATATCCCATTCATCCCACATACAAAATTCATTTCTGTTACTAGTCTGTCTGGTTTGATTGTCGGCGGCCGTAGCGAGAAAAAAAAATATATATATTCCCGTCGTTTCCTACGGGAGCGGAGGGGTGCAGCGCAGAAGGATAATCCAATTGAAATTCGCTGGGAGGCTTCCCATATAATATTCGTTCCCTTTAAAGCGCGGCTAATTACGCGGGCATGACGAATGCCCTTCGAGTCATCGAGAAAATTCGAGAGGAGACCTTGTTCCGCGCCCCTTCAGCATTTTTTCGACGAGAGGAACGATCGTGCCGATCGAATTTCTTCAGGGACAGCTGCACACTAGCGGACCCTGAGTGCCAATAACATTTTGAAATTACGGCGGGAGGAAATTGGCATGAATGTCGGCGAATCTTTCAATCTCGACACCCATTTCGTGACCCTTGCCCTTGCCCTACTGCATCCGGCGTGGTTCATCTTGAATCCCGAAGTAGCCACAATCTCGCTCAGTGGAAGACTCCGGAAAAACGTAAACTAATTCCCTGCGCTCCGAATGCTTCAAAATTTTGATTGCTTGGTTCTCTTTCGGTCCATTTCACACTAAATTTAATTTAGCATTTAATTTGCACAAGCTAGTAATTACCTGGTGTACAGAGTGCGGTCAGGCAGGGGATGATGCTTTCTGTAAAAAGAAGAAATTTTATTCATCACCATCGAATAATTTAATGAAATAAGAATATATTCGAGTAATGGCCGACTCCGGTTTCTCGCAGGGTAGATCGACACTAAAATGATTTTCCGGTCAGGACGTGGCTTGCAGCTTCCTCCGTGAGGATCCGTGTGATCCAAAATCTCTGAAGAATGCCGTACCTTATCACCCCTGGCGGGCATCGCGTTAGGGGGATGCACGGCCGGAAATTCATAGGGGAAGCCGAGTTCAGAGACGTCGCTGCTTTCTCACCCCCCCAGATCAGCGGGGCCAATATTTTCATAAGACACGAAGACGGGAATCGACGTTTCCGCCTCAATGATTTTCCGCATGCACGGAAACGAGCACTCTCCACCGGACGTGATTGGCTTCTGATAGAATTACGAAGGGTGGACACACGGGGTAGCCGGCTCCTTGTGTGCAGGGGTGGTCGTTTTGTGCGCGGCTGTGTGCGGGGGCGTGCTACACCACAAACGACCCTCGCTTAAAACAAAGGACGCCGCTCGGCCGCATCTTCATATAGTCGGGATCATATTAAGTTTATTTTTTGCCCCCACCCCCCTCGCGGAAACGGGACATTGATGAGGTCCTTGTCGGACGAAGAGGGTGACTCAGTTCTTCAACCCTTCTTCGGGGGAGACTTCCAGGTACGTTCTGGTGCATTTTCGATTTCTCTGATGCGTTGGAAGAGGATTTTTCTTGCGTTGGAAGAGAATAATCATGTAGAATCATCCCCTACCCGGTTCTGCCGACCGTCCGGCCACACCCTTAAATTCCTGTATAAATATAAAGAATAAAAGGTTGCAATAAATAGTTATGTAAACATACTTGGAAAGTAGGAAGAGATAATCACCCTTCCCCACACACCCCCCGAATAATAGAAAGAAGTATTGGTTAGGTTTATGTAAACCAAGTCCAATTTCTTAGTCGCGCGCGTGAGGTTGAAATGAAGTATATATTATTATTATTGTAACCACACCAATATATATTTTCTTTCCTTATAGATTGAAAAATCTAACCAAATAATTAATCAGTTTTAAAAAACACCCTGCATATCGCAATAAATTAGAGTCACTGGTTATATATCAACACATGGTTATATATCAAAACGCACTAAAAAGTATGAAATAATTTCCATTTAATTTATGTGAGAGAGAGAGTACACACGAACTTAAATACAATACAATCTTTTCGGAGGCGGCGCAAAATTACGGAAACCCCTAAATTCTTCTACATGCTTTCACATGTTAATGTATCTTTTCTTCTCACCTATTGATTTCCAAGTTCACCATATTCCAATGAAATTATAATCAGCAACATCACAGTCATTTGGAAAATTTTCAATTTTGCGCCGCCTCCGACAAGATTGTATTCTATTTAAGTTCGTATATTCACATAAATTAAATGGAAATTATTTCACACTTTTTAGTGAAACGAGCCGAATTTGTAGAACACCATTGGGTGGTTTTTCCCGATTGTAAATGCAGAAGGTTTCGCCCTGATTGTGGTCCATCCATCTTGGCGTAATCGGTGAACATACATAGAAAAAAAAAAGCGAAAAAAGGGCAAATACAGATCGAATTGAGTAACCTCCTCCTTTTTCGAAGTCGGTTAAAAAATGTAAGACTGCCTAGTTGACAAATGAAATACAATGAAGCTCAATGGGTGATCACAAACAATTGACAAAGCAAAAAAGCACGAAATCTCGAATAAATGGAAGAGCTGTACTTCCACATCCTCTACAATCCCGTCTTTGGTGGAGCTCGAAAACAGAGAACACGGTGCGTTCCGCGATACACCGTCAACGACCCTCAGCTAGTACTTTTTGTATGTTTGAAAGCTTGCATGGATAGCCCGTGCAGACGATATCACGAAGGAAATAACGTTAGTGTAAAGACAGGAACGTCCACTAAAACAGCGTAGCCAGTTACACGTAAGAATCAGCCGGCATGCATAAGTGTATAACGTGTTTCCGAGCGGCGAGCTTCTTTGTTCGGTGCGGCCCCCGCCTTATCCCTCGTTATCAAATGTCAGGGACGGTTTTCGAGGTACTTAAATCCTCCCTATTCCCTATGTAATATGAGAAAAGTACCCGCGTTCCGTCGCCGCCCGCGGGACCAGTGAGAAAAAGTAGCTTAACGGGCTTTAAATTCACGGTATCTTTCGCGTACGAGAATGGTCCACTTACAAAACAACGTCCCGTAAATCCGGCCCGTAGTTGCATTATCTTTCGCGGAAAAGGAGGCAAACATTGCACGCGTCGGCGAAAGCTTTTCATTTCCGTAATATTTTAAAGTTATCGTGTCCCGCGGGCGAATTTATGCCCCAATAAAGTTTTTCGACCACCCCCGCGCGAAAGACTAACAGAGGAACAAGGGAAGAACAAGCGACGCGCGGATAAATGGCTTTCCCGAATCACGTTAATGGATCATTAAATGCTTCTGATACTGTTTTTACCGTATCGCCGGAAAATCCGGCGAGTTAGCATTAGGAATCCATGGGAGTCCGTTCGTGCTTCGATCCGAGCACCGTGGTAAATTCGTTTCTATGGGATTTCCACTTCTTGTAATTGACCTGGACCATTTTTATTTATTCACTTTATTTGAACTTACAAAAAAATTATGAAACTTTGGGGATGTGCAGTACATAAATATAAATATAGATTTTCTGCTTACGCGAAAATTTCATGAAAAGACCTGCTGGTAATATTTTTTACGAATCCATCTATTTTACAGAAACGGCGTACCGTGCTAAAAGACCGCGGCAATTCGACGCGCGATTTCGTTTCCCGCATGCTTCCCCCTTCTCGCGATTCTTATTTCCATCCGGCAACAGAGACGAGAACGAGCGAACGCACGGGTGAGAGCCACTGTGTTACCCGCAAGCTAGAAATCCAAACGGTAACAAGAGGTTACGTTTAGGGGTAGTAAGCGCGGTAATGTATTCCGTCGGAGAGAGAAGTGAAGCATGCATATTCTAGATATATTATAAATAATTACTCAATTATATCTTTGGAAAGGCAATGAATAAAGATGCCCGTTGCCGGGTGGGTCCGCGCGGCGAAAGGAGAGAGGTGGGGGCGGGAGCGGCGCGGAGGGGGCGGGTGCAGGCTAATAAAAAAAAAAAAGGAGGAAAGAGAGACGGAAGAAGAAGGAAAGGGAACAAAAAGAAGGAGAAAAACTTGCGTTGAATATTCAAACGCAACAAACTAGGTACACGGGGGTGCTAGAAGCCCGGCAGATGCGCGGGGGTGGTGAACGAAGGGTGGTTGCGGGGGGGGGCGAGCTTATTTCAAATGGAGATCCATATTATACCCTCTTCTTACCGGAACGTACTTTTGTTTCCAGATTTCGCGATTTTCGCTGTGGGGCTCGAGTACGCCGAACGAAGGGAACGAGGATGCACTTGAATTCCCAACCAGTCCTTTATCCGCCTATAAATGTTGCTCGATGAAAATCGAGGCTCCATCGATGACTAATTATTATCCCATCGGTGTATACGAAAACGCGCGACACGACGTATCGATGTATCGACGTGCTCCTTCTGAACCTCAGGACCTCCGAGACCCTCCCCGCCCCGCACAATTCATCTACTCGTCACCGGGAGATGAATCTCGTCCTCGAACGCTTCAATTAAAAAAGAAAGTCCTTTTAATCCCGTCGACTTCCACGGGCTCGTATGGCCCGCGTTCTTTTTTCCCCTTTATTCCCACCCCGCCTCCCTCCCGCCTCAACCCCTTCTTTTTTTTCGTTCCCTCATTTCACTTATCCGTTCATACGAGTCGGGAATTTTTGATTGTGTTTCCTTACGGACGGAAACTCGTTCTTGACGCTCCTGATGGAACCGTGATGGATCCCTTTCTGAACGGCGAATTCATTTCCAGGATCGAACATCAGCGCCGAGATTAATATGATAATCGGCCGGGAACGGGTATATTCATTATCGCCGCGAGTGTCACCGGAGATTGTAATAATAACGAAAAGGTTTTAAAGCGCTGGATCACACCCTCGTGAAGCTAAATGGCGTTCTGCTGACCGGAAACGACTATGGGCTGCCCATGTACTGCAGCGAATTAAATTCGCGCTGATTGCAAAAGGAACGTTTTCAAGGGATCTCGTGTTAGTTTGTTTCTAGAAAGTATATTGCAGTAATTTATACTTACATCAACGGATTACATCATTTTTAACGAACCGGAAAATTCGAATGAACTCCCCATTTCGATAATCTCGAATCACCGTGGCAACAGCTTTGAAACCAATAAATTACTGGCATGATTGCCACCGTTTCCTCGGAAACGATAAAGTACACGATTTTTTTTCGGGGAAAAAAACGAATCGATCTGCACGAGATTAGCATAACTATTTTAACGATTCGGCTCGTTTAACCGTGACTGCTTGTCCAACAAATTACAACTGTGTAATCGCATTCCTCGGATACATTGTGAGAAGATTTTATCGCTGCGATATCTCAATCTGAAGTTCTGACGACACGTTCGATTCCTTCTAACGGGAATTAAAAATATGATCCAGGATACGCGCGACAATTTGCGCAATGGTCGACGTAATTAAGAAATCTGGTTTCCCGTCGCAGCATCATTAGAAAATCAGCGCATGCGAAACCTTTCGTCGCGAAATTGGCTCGGCATGTATATATGTGTATTGCTACGGTCGGATTGATTGACTGGGCAATAATTTTCGCGCGATTTGACCGGTTTTTATCGGTAACGGTTGGGGAACATAGTCCTTTCCCTTCTTACATAAACCAGTTAACCAGAAGCCAGCGACCCGAAAAGGATAGGCCATTGCTGATTTCTAACGTAGGTGAGCCTCGTAAATTCGCCCGTTGACAGGCCGGCCCGGTCTATATCGCGATCACAAGGACGTTAATTAACGGACGACTAATATATCGATTACTTACTCCGATTGCGATTACCGCTTAATGCGAAATTATGGCTTCCCGCTCCACGGGGTTTCATGTTTCGCGCCCGTTTTCCGACGCACGAAGAACGGTCAGCTCGTCGATAAGCAGTGATGTAATCGTAAACGGGTTACCTTGAGATAAACAACGATTATTTTAACGAGAATGTTTCCATCGACGCTTCCATCCACGATCAAGATACGTTCTCGTCGAATGTGAACAGCTACGTGTAGATTCTGATGTGTGGATTCCTGAATTTTAGTCGAAAGCACGGTGCTGCCTCGCTAATTGATTCACGATGCACATCATTGTTTCAGCTTGTTTAATCGTAACCAGTGATTGTTGAAACTGTTTGCGTACTGCATTGATTCGATGGTTATGATTAGAAGTGCAGTAGTACCTCTTTAGTTGTCGTATTGAGATTTGTACAATTTTTGGAATGACTTGTCCTGGGAATACATTCTTATTTATATCCGCATATCGTAACAGATGTTAAAATAATCCAATCGAGGTTGATAAACTTTTAAAGAATTCACGCGTCATCTATTCTACAGGGTGTACAAATAGTAATGGTCACTCGTTTTAGGGGTGAAAAATAACAAAGAAAATTGTTGTTAAAGTTGTTTTTTACATCAACATCTTCCACTCAGTCTGGAGAGAAAAAGTTTGAAAGAAGCCATATGTGTCGCAAACAAATAGTTATTGAAATATAAGTTGTTAAAGTTTTTTCAAAAGCCTACTACTACAGTCCTGTGCTTGCCTCGAGACAAACGAAATTTAAGATGAAGATGACAATATATGATTTCTCGTCTATTAAAATCATTAAGGGAAGAAATAACATACAGTTTGGTTTCCCTTTCTTGCAATCGATGCAGGCAATTTTTATTTTGCATAAAGATCCGCACGGTCTATGTATACATTATAAAATACGAATATCAAGTATAGGTAAGTACTTAGAAATTTTTCCGAATTTCTACTTACAGCCACATTTGTGCACAATGTTCACGAAAGAGGTGCTTAAAAACGTTCGTAAATTTGCAATAAAAAAATATCGATAAATCAGGTATATGCGAGACAGTGCGAACATTTTCTCCGACATTGTCAGATGTTTATCGCGAGCAGAGACAATAGCCGCAGCATCGAGCACGTCGATCTTCATGAAACAACAAAATTATAGAACTGTCGCTATGATTCAGCGAGGCTCTAATTCTCCCGTAAATTAAGGGCTGCGCTGATTAAAGAGAGAGGCGAACAACCGCGAAACACGTGGCACGAGATAGAGAGACGGAGAAAAGGAGGTGCTGAAAGTCGACCCGTGGTAGCCGACCGCAGGCCTTGTTTCATATTGGTAAGAAATTATGGCTTGTCTGTCGCGTGTCTGACCGCAGTTAGGCTACTCCGTTTGACCTAACCCACGCCTCGCCTCGATCTCTTCTTCTTTTCCTTCTGCAATTGACTTTATCCTTTTCGCCATCTTCCGCTGCCCTAACTATACTCCCTTCATATTCCTGTATCGCGAATTATAAATTCTACGGAACTACATCTAATCTAATGGCACCCACCGCTTGCTATTCTGAATTTTTATATTCTTGCGAAACCATTACGCTGAAACAGTGACATTAACAAACTGCTGTTATAACACGTTAACACGTCCGTCTGTCGCGTTACCTTGAAAAAAAATGCAAGCAAGTTTATTAAAAAAATAAATAGTTACTTTATGCTTGATTTTAGTAGACTGCGGATCCGTATAAAAATTTCTTCCTGTCTTTAACAATTTCAGTAAATTGAAAATAATATAAGGTGAAGTGTCCTAAGTGTGGACAAACCAAAAGTGATACCTAATTCTGGACAATTAAATTTTCGTAGTAAAATCAATAATTAAGAGATTAAATAATTATATTATATATTCCGAGGCCTTAGCTACAAGTAGGTGTGAATATTATTTCATTAAGACATCAATTGCAATTTAAAAATAAATTCAAAGTTCATCTGAAAACAGTATATAAAATAGACAGTCTTAACGTCTTATTAAACAATTAATAAAGTGACGAACCATAGGTTCCTAAAAGTTATTAAACATTAATAACGACGCGGGTTTCCTCCAGCAAAAGGTTTCGGAGTATTTCCGGAAAATTCTGCTAAAATCGGAAGAAGGCGGATCGAGAAGACTGACGGGCCCGATCGATAGATCACCGGTGTTCGGTTTCCGTAAAAAACGGGCGAGGAACGTCCCCGAAGGGGGGAAGGACGGTGTAGGAGGAGACAAGGCATCCCTGAATGGCAAGTTGCCGAAAATGGCGTTGGGTATACATCCCAGCAATTACCATTACGTGCCTGAAGTTGGTCTGGCGGTCTGGTAGCATAATGCTGTATTTAATGGGCAGCACTGCAGGCCGTGTGTGACACGATATACGAGGCCGAGTCAACATATATCCTGTCAGATTTTTAAAATGCCCTGATTTACAATGACCATTGTACTGTCCGCCGCATATCTATTGTCGCGCCCTTGCCAACGGATATCCAGCCACTTCGGGGCTCGGAGTCTAACTCCCAGTTATTCCGTTCAGGAGCGTTCCTTCCACGGGTTCCGTTCCGTGCACCTTACGCGAAGCGATTCCCTAACTATACCGGCCGTCTATAAGCCATCGGACGTTTAATAAATGCAGGATAAGGATTCGAGTTATGACCGCGGGACCACACAGCGCACAATCAACGGCGACGCAACGCGTGCCGCATACCATCGAATGTATGATGCATGCTGAGGGACTCGTGTATGTACTACCACACCACGCTTAATAGGCGAGCTTAATACAAAACATATTCTGTAGATGTGTACACCTCTGGATGCACGCGATGCACGATGCGAAGATGTGCAGGGTGCATTCGGTTTGACTTGGAAGACAGTGTTGTCTGAAATTCTGTTGCTGAATCACACAATTTAGACGACACTTATACACAGTAACTAAAATGAAGAACTTATTTACTCTCAGAGTTGGGCATTAAGAAGGTAATCCTTAGAAAAATCGACGATTCATTCAATCGATTGATGAAGTTAATCGCCAATCGTTAATTAAAAATAGAAATCATCGAAAATTCGGGGACTGATTTAATCAATTGTTGAAGTTCATCGCCACACTTATCCATAAATAAGAAATTGAGAAATATACCTCAAGAAAACACCTCAGTTTACATTTCTTTCATTTCCAAATTTCAGCAGTTAATCATTAATCAATTATCCGATTGACGATTACAATTGGAAAGAATTTAATCGTTAACCGCAATTAACGGCTAAACTAGGAGTTTAATTTTTAATTGAAGGGGTGGATGGATAAAGGTGTCAAGTAACAAATTGTTTGTATTTTGTAAAAGATTTACAAATGTATCATAATAGGAGCCGCACAAACTCTAAATAAAATCAATCTTGTCATTTTTATAAGGAAACATGTAAATATCAGTTACTTTTAAGGCTCGGTATATTTACTGTTAAATATTATGGCATCTAATCAATTACGAAGAAACGTTTAATTTTCGAGTTAGAACGGCTCCGAGTGCAAAGGGTTAAACCTCCATAAATGATAGCATTTCACTCCGCGTCGTGTAGCCTTGTCGTCAACGCATAACATTTAACTGTATATACATGTTGTTTATCAGCAGATCCTTGGAGGTTGTTTAAACAACTCCGGAACGAGTGTATGTAAAGGCCGCACGCATATTCGGGGCCATCAGCCCGCGTAAAAATAAAATATGGTAATAAGATCGCTTCGGTAACTCGTATCCCCGGAGTGAATTTGCATTTTCCTGAAAACGAACAAGTAGGCTGTGTGACTTATGGACAGAGCCAGCGGTGGGTTACGTGTTCCCAGCCGGACAGGCCATTTCTAAGAAGAGGTTTAACGATACAGAAGCAGTTCGCGTTCGACCGTAGCCAGTTTTACTACATAGACAAGCGTTTACTTCTATCGTTACCGCGATATGGATTCCGATCGGTGAAGCCAGCGGTTGCGGGGATGGAACACAATATATCGAGGTAACACAGAACTGAGGCTGCCAACGTGTATCCCACAGTCCCCGATGTTTTGATATTCCCCGATTACTGAACCATCGATGCCAGATATTATCAGATCAAAGTATTGTTCCCCCTACGAGGGAAGGAACCCACGGACTCGATTGCCTGCGTTCGTTATGGCTAACCTCGTCAAATCGGAATGAAAAATTAGAATCTGCTACATCAAACGGTGCGCACCAATATTACAGATAAACTGCATTTTATGCAGACGTTGTTTCGATTATTTTTATAAATGGTCCGGGTTCGGTAAATTGAAATTAAATTGGAATTGCATCGCTTTCTATTTATTTTTTGTGTTTAATCAAATTCTTGTGTCATTTCATATTAAATTTCATATTAAATGTACCGCTGTTGGTCCAACAACTGGTTTTCCATTTTTTATTTCATAATTATTCGGGACGCGATGATGTTCTCTTTGGAAATTATCGAAGGTTTCATGTAGACGTCTTTTCGATCTTTTTAGCGACGGTCTGGGTGAATTGAAAATAAATGAACACTGTATCAAGTTCTCCTTTGTAAATTATCAGATGATCTATAAAAAATTCAGTCTTGTCATTTTCAAAAGATGATAAACACGGTTTACTTTCAGTGGTTGATTTTCAGTATTAAAATAATGAATTACTAGCAAACCTTTTTAGATACTAATAAAACGTTTTTGTCCGCAGTAATTGACGAACGAGGAAATGGAACAGGAATTTAGTTGCAGCGTTAAGAGCCTCGCCTACTTACGACTAAAAACGCGGCACAAAGTGGCACGTATGAAAGTACTTCTTTTATCATCCTCGCATTTCAATTTGCATTATGCATACGCTATAAATGTACACATTTCCGCAGCGAAATGATAAAGTATGTACATTTCGGTCATAAAATATACGCATGAGACATTAACTGATAAAATATATGTCCGGATCACCTTCGAAATAATTTTGCGGATCTACCACGTGCAAACGTTACATTGTCCGGTTTTAATTAACACTTTATGTCTCTGAATTATTCAGTACATTTTTAACATTTTCCCTCGGTTTGGCGGAGCCCTTCAACTATAAAATGTGCGAAACGAAATTATTATTCTGGCATTTTTGTGCATTTGCTTGATAAAACATTGTTTAAGATACGCCGCATAATAAAGGACGTAATTTTCAATTTTGGTGAAAGTTTGAAAGCGAACATATTCATACATATTTCATTCAGGGAAAAGATAAACTAAGCCAGGCAAAAGCAATTTATACAATGAAACGAAAATTGAAAAAAAAATAATTTTGAAGTGCCACTGGTAGAAAACCAGCATCTGAAATTTCCATAAGGCCACCTGATCTTTTGGTGAAATCTTATAATTATGTCATAGTAATGAGTAGCTGATGCATGATAGCATTTTAGGATTAATAGCAAGATAACGCCTCAATTCATGCGTCAAGACAAACAAAGGAGTGGTTCGACAACAAAAATATGAGGATTTTTACATGGCCAGCTTGTTCGCCAGATTTAAACCCAATCGAGAATCTTTGGGGAGTACTTGCAAGAAAAGTATATGGCAATTGTAAACAGTACAACTCTGTTTCTGAGTCATGGATCGCGGTGAACGGAGCGTGGACATCCATCGAAGGTGAAACTCTTCGTACTTTGATTTCATCAAAAAATCAGGTGGCTTTATGGTAATTCTGGGCAGTGTACACTCATCGAATAAATTAGCTTTAAATTGTCGCGAGTGAAATAAAAATGGTTGGCGCAATGGTTGGGGACATTAGGCACAATTAGCGTACTTCGGAGCTCGGTTACACCATTAACTGTTTATACGAGTCGGCAGCTAATAGGAATCTTGATGGAATAGGAAACTTCCGTTTGGTTTCTATAAATTGGTCTATAAAGATCGCGATTTGCATAAACACCGGCAGCGTAGAAATTACTCGCGCGGCTAAATCCGTCGAATAATTACCAGAGTCAGGTATGTACCATCCATATTCATTCAAGAGGGAATTCTCGGGGACCGTGATTTAAAGAAGGGGTTTCGACGTAACTCTTGCCGTATCGAGATTCACGCAACGCGTCGATTTCATCAAGCTTTCCTTCGTGGGTGAATAAGTGGCTACTGTTTGGCTTCGGACGTGACGAGCTATATAAACGTTTACTTACAGGAAGCTGAAGAAGGAAGAGAACAGGGGGCAGGCAGCAGGCCGTTGCAGGGTTTACGGTGGACAATGCAGAAAATAAATCGATAACTTAATTAAGCCTGGGCTCGAGTCCGGTCGACGTTCGATCGCGGTTAATCAATTCGTGACCGGGCCCGTATTATACGAATACGCATAACAATCTCGATCATAAAGCAACCTATATCGGGCCTCGATTTCATTAACTTATCTACCACGGGACCGTGCGTGACTGCGACGAGTAAAATCAGCGAATTATATCGGCCGGCCCCGCGAAAACGTACTGGCGCGGGACTTTTTTAAATAAGGCCCGGCAGCCTCGTTTAAAGTCAAGGGCGACGTCATTATTCGATCATGCTCGTTCCCGGAATTCGGCCTCTCGAGACTCGAACCGTTTTAGACGCAGAAACTGCATGTATTTCTTGAACTGCAGTCGGCGATTTTGAGAGACTTCATTCAGTAACTAATTTTTTGGAATATTCTTGACAAAATAAAAAATTTAAATTCTTTATCTGTATAAGGAATAAAGAATGCATGTATAGCTTTATCCAAAATAGACTATAGGAAGTTTTTTTTTAATAAGAACATACTATTTCTAATTTTATTGGATTTTTTATTTAATTATCAGGTGTAATCTATGACAATTATGTGTGAAAAACGATATCTGTCAAATTACCAACACGACCACGTTTACAGACATCAATTCGAAGAAATGCTCAATTCCTGAGAACGACGTGGAACTGATGTTGATGGGTCATTAGTAGACTGCGGATCTTTATGCAAAGTAAAAAATGTTTGCATTGATTGCAAGACACAGGAGGCCTTAAATCTTTTTAATACCTCCACTCTTTTGAATTGTACGTACCCAGTCTTGTCATAAATGCATCAAATCCACAGTCTAGTCATTAGCAACACTTTCATAAACAGCAGCAGTGTTTCCATTCGAACGAGCTGTTTTTGGTATAACAGACTTTGTTTTATCATGAACAGATCCAGTTTCATGAAATTTTTTAACCAAAAACTTCGAATTGTTTGCGCTGATGGACGAATTCGTATGCCGAAAAATCACGTAATTTACGATGGGTATCTTTTATTGAACACTGAAATGCAAAATAAATTTTAATAACTTTAACACGCTCTTCAATCGTATACGACTCCATTGTTAAAATGGTTGGAAATACAAGAAACAAACGTGGTGTTAGACAGATATTCTCATTCAACAACCTCAAGGTACTTTTGGATAAACCATTACATCATTCACACGTACCTACACCATAAATTGCAGTCCACACTCGCGAGACCCGACGAAAATCAAAAGTACCATTTTCCGGTAACCTTGATTCAAGAGTAAATTTGCGAAATATTAATAAAACAATTACCGGAACAATATGCGAGGACGAAATCAATACCGAGCATCGCCCCACAATGCTGAAATTTATCGCTACCCTATAAATAACAATGTCGAGGGTGGTGGCGTTTAGCACGGAGTTGCATGCGCAGCGTTTCCAAGGGTTTATCAAAATCTCGTCTCGCGAATTGTAAATTGCGGATCCATTAAATTAGAGGAGGGGCCCGGTCCCGCCGTAAATTCTTTCGCTAAGTCGAACCGTGATGCCGTGTGTTCGTGGCAAAAAACCGCTCTCAGTAGCTGGAGTTGTTGCAAGGGCCGAAGAGAGTGAAACGAAAAGGCAGAGGCGAGCGAACGTGGCTGATTGTAAGTTATATGCGACGCGGTTGCCTTATATCTCCGGCGCAACTTTCCGCTCTCGTAAAGCTGCTTCGTGTCCTGTCTCCTTCTCACCCCCCCATCCCTCCTCCCCCGCCCCGCCCCGCTCGTCCGTCGTCCTTGGACACGCCGGTGTCCTTTTTAAAACCGGCGCAGATTACTCGCGAATCATTCCGACTGATCCCACCGCGCCGCCTCAAACAAAACATCGTTAGCGTCAACGTAATTACAAGTTGTTTCAGTCTCGTTCAACGGGTAACGCGATTCGCGCTGCCCGTCGCCGGAAATCGCCGCTGCGAAAACGTCTTCGCGCGATGTTCCCGTTCGGAGCTGCCGATTCAGACATTTTGTGAGATCGATGATTACGCTGTTATAAATCCAGTGTTTCACAATTTATTTTCGTACTTGTAGGCTGTACGTCACAATAA
This sequence comes from Lasioglossum malachurum, assembly GCA_028455605.1. NCBI lineage: Eukaryota > Metazoa > Arthropoda > Insecta > Hymenoptera > Halictidae > Lasioglossum > Lasioglossum malachurum. The sequence continues at coordinate 21,541,045 of CM052319.1, forward strand.
CAACGTATAAATTTCATGGAATTATAGTTATAAGTTTTTCCAGCAATAAAAAGCTATAAGGGACCATCTGAAAACATCTTTAGGTGATTTTTTTTAAAAGATTGGATCCAGACATTAAGCAGATATAATTCCAGCACGTAAAGGAATGAATGAAAAAATTTCTATGTATTTTCAGACCTCCGAACACCACGTTCGGCGACGTTCTGCGACATCTTAGGGAATTTTTGAGCGTAAGGATAATCAATCGAGCGCAGCAGCTTGGTCCCAATCGCCGGTCAAAGTCTTGCGAGTCTAACAGCCCCGGACATCTGACAAGAGCGGCCAGTATTTCAAGTCAACGCCTCTGATTGTCACTTAACGAGGTAACAGCCCCCGGGGCAAATTGTTAGAGACGATCAGACGAACGTGTTAAGCCCCGGTGTGTGCCGCTCCTTCGTAACGCGACACCGCGTGGGCAGCGCAACACGAATGTTAATTGTTTACCGATGATACTTTATGAAGGTCGTGACTCAGCAGCCCCGCTCTTTGTAGGGTGCATGTTCGAACATCGATTCGACATTTTCTAACGAGTACCTACCACACGCGGCCGTCCAACGAACGAAATATCGAGACCAACCATCGCACGGCCCGCAGGCACATTACTTCAAACTCTCCTACGTTAGCCATCTCTCCTCTCTCTCTCTCTCTCTCTCCCTCTCCCTCTCGCTGTCTCTCTTCTTTCACCCGATGCTACTGATCTATTTGTCTTCGACTGCCTGGAAATTGATTCGTGAAATTCGATCGCGATTATTGTTACGCCCCTGAGGTATGTACTCGTCCGCGGACCCCGTTTCTCCATGGTTTTGATATCGATATATATATATATATATAGTTTTTTTGCTCCAATACCCAGCAAGAGTAGACCGTAGATGGCCCGCGAATGTATCTGCGATTCTACATTTTCATGCCGAATCGGAATAACCGGGAAATGTATTTTGTCTGAACGCTCTCTGATCGGGCCGGTCAGCGAATCAAATTTTTCCCGAACTGCATTAACCTTCTCCCTGAAATCCGCGTTTGCCAACTTATTTTTACGAGCCGTATCCTGCATCCTGCGCGGATCTATTTCACCTTCCGCGCTCCAAACGATCCCCGAAAATTTTTCGGCTCCATTCTAAAATATCATCCCACAATTTTTGTTGCTAGACGTGCAAGAAGATCTTCGACTGCAGAGTCGCCAGATGAGAGTAATTATGTAAATGATGAAAATTTAACAAGACGTACAGCTTCATTTTATAAAGAAAAATAATTATGTATATAATGAAAATTGAACAAGATGCATAGATCGAATCTTTAAAGAAAAATAATTATGTAAAATGTAAATGATGAAAATTGAACACACACAAGATTTATATTGATTTTTTAAAGAAAAATAATTATGTAAATGATGAGAAAATTGAACAAGATGCATAGATCGAATCTTTGTAGAAAAATAATTATGTAAAATGTAATTGTTGAGAATTGAACAGGATGTATATTGAATCTTTAAAGAAAAAAAAATTAATTAAATGAAGAAAATTGTTGAATATCTCATGATCAACCATTAGGAGGTACGCAACCCCTTGAGGGTGAAGTCGCCAAAGCACGAAACAGAGAGTATGGCGGACAAAGCCCGAAGAAACTGAAGGGGCACCTCGATTTCACCGATGACTGGGCCGGCTAAGTGGCAGGTCGAGCGAGTCGGGGTTAAATGGATGATTACGCCGGAAGTCGGAAAATCCGTGGGGCCGATTCGAACACGGGTCCGGAGGCGAAGTGTCTCGGACGGACATCGGTTGAAGAAGGGACAAGAGGCTGGACGTGTTATTCTTCGTGTGACCCGAAACACTTCCTTATACAAACGAAGCAAAGTTGGCCCGGGGTACGACGACGGGGCGCGGCGTTACCCAGATCTCGCGTCGCTGGCTGATGGCCATAATCTGAGCAGGCCGGTGGCGTAGTTCGGGGTTGCGCGGGGTGGTCAGGGGGTTAACTTATAATAACAGAAGTTGCTCGAGAGTTCAGTGACTGGACAGCGCCTAGGAGCCTCGGACAGCTAGGACAGGGATGAGGGATGGGTCGTCGCCAAGTGTCCGGCCAACAGAATGCGAGCTATAGTATCCCGGTACAAGACGTGAGACCCGGCCTCACGTGACCACCGGCAAACTAACCGTGGCGTATGCTGCACAAACAGTGTCGAACTTTGGCGCAAATCGTGAATTTAGAACTTCGACGTGTCTTCGTGATACTCGGCTGGTAAATTGGCGCAGTGCATCCGAACGTATTTCTTACTCCGGATGTGTCCCGCGGAATTTCGCCGCGGCTACCCACACCGTCAATTCTAAATTCGATCGAGCCATTTCGCGTTTTAAATTTAAAATCCAGCGAAGAGTTTTTCGAGTAAGACTTCTCAGACTCGAAAATGCAAATCGGGGATTCTAATTTCGATCCTCGACCTGACTGTTCGGCTAATTACTGATTCATAGATTGAAGGTAATTTTAATTTTGCATGAAGATCCGCAGTCCACTCATGATATATGGTGGTTCGAGCTGGACACTGGTCATAGTTAGATTATCCAGCTTGACGTGTGACAACTCATTGTGAATCCTTCACTTTTTTTGTCTGGCACATACTCAAATAGCAACGAGCACTGAATTGTTTAACACGAAAACATGGACAGTGGAACCCCGGTGCCCGCAGTTGTGCTGCAAATTTAATCGATCGGTAACTCTAAGATTAGAGAATGCGATGTACTATTTATTACAGCGTTAGCCAGGGTTTGAAACAAGGCATACTGTTAGGACTTTAACCCCTTGCAGTGACATCTTCTTGGCAGTTGCAGTGATTAAAACGTCTTCATCCCCAAGAATATGTCGTACTGCTTAATATTTCATCTAAAAAGAAAGGCTGAACTTCCGAAGACGTTCATGCTCAGAATTGGACTTCGGCGACTCGAAAAAAATTTCTTATTATTTTAATGTCACCCAGTCAAGAAGGAACCTATTCTAAAAAATTTTATTCAATTCGTAGCATGGACGTCCTCGGAAGTGTAGCCAAAAGAAAAGCGTAACATCCATATTTGTTAGACTTTGTTAAGATCTTCACCGCGGGTCTGGCTCCTTGAAATACGGGACAAGGAGTTAATGGTGCCTGGAAATAGATTGCGGCGCGAGGAGACGGACGAAACGAATATTTTCAGCTGCATCTGGTGTCCCTTAGAGGCTTTACTTCCTCGTTTCACAGAAGCGAAACAAGCCGCGAAGCCAAAATGCAAGTTCGCCGAGGAAGATTAATTACTACATTGTGATCCGGCCGATAAATTACGGTAATGGCACCTAAATTGCGTAATGATACAGCCGCGTATTAATAATGCATCGAAAACGGGCAAAGAACGGCCCCGCCACGCGATTAGAGGGAATTTATTTTTCCCCGTGTCCGTCGGGCAGCCGCTAATTTCGCGGAGAATTAATTCGGCCGGTTTCCAACGGGAGTTAAGCAGGGCGAGCCCGCCTTTTTTTGCGAAGGTGTGCGAAGGGAGCAAAGATCGCGAGTTATAACCGTCGTGCGGGCACTCTCATTACGTAAAGTTAAGTCCCGGCGAATTATCGGCAGTTATTAGCTTTTATTCATTGGAGGAGCCCGATCCGGCACCGATGTACGTATCAATTAGAGGACGAATATTAATGAGGCGTTTCGCGATACGTCGAATGACGCCGATTGTCCTTGTATCGCCGAGTATTTGAAGAGGGATCCCTCTCTCTCTCCCTCTGCCCTCCCCCCGGCAGCCCCCTTCGATTCCCACCCAAGGGGTGGAGACACGGGGGACAGAACAGGAAGAAAAAAGAGCAAGAAGTTGATTGAATTTTACCGCGGCGCCGTGTACCGGCTGCACACCTACGGTGCAATGTGCAATGGTATCCGCCGGGTACACGTGTGTATTTACAGTCGGCTGCAGATACTTACGGCGCCACTTTCGATGTGACGGTGTTATAAATGGGAATTGAATCGAACCACCGTCCACGCCTTCCCAAGGTTATCGTCCCGGATGAAATCTATAGGCCAGATACAATCTAGTAGACACGCTTCGTAAATTCAATTACGCATTAACAAAAATATCCCGCCGTTACTTGCAACCCCCTCCAGCTGGGCAGGGGAATTGTGGGAGGGATGTAAGACGAGCAACGGTGTGATGTTAATTGCAAAATCACATACGTAAGTAATTTTATTAGGATTTTTAGAAGTCGATCAAATGCGATCGTGACGTAGCACAAAATTGACTCGACCTCAAGGGGTAGCTTCGTGGCAATTTTAGAATGTATTCCCGCAGGAATTTTTGAATGTTCCAGGGCTTGAATTAAAGATGGAAAATGACACTTTATGATATGTGCACATACTGGAAAATCAAGCTTCAGCTTAGTGAATTTCGACTCCGCTTTTAGAAGGCGCTGCGAACCGATTTTATAATATTCTCCCGTAGGAATTTTTAAACGTACGAGCGCTTAAATTGAAGGTAGAAGGTAGCACTTTATGATAAGTGCACTTGGGTTCAGGAAAAATGAAAAAATCATATTGGAAAGTCAATAGAACCTGACCATCATCCAGACAAAAATGTAGGAATTTTTTCATGTTTGTAATATCTTAGTAGAATAATTTAGGTCTACTAACCCAACAAAATTCAATAACTTCCTCCATCTAAAGGTGGATAAGTTATACCATAAGATAAATCCCGACGCACAGTGCAGTGGCACGATTGTTTATTGTAACATAAACGTAATAAAAACAGAATATTTTTTCTCGTCTACAAAGCCCATAAAAAAATTTTTTTTTACTTGCTATCTGTGAATGACACTGGTCAAGGTGAACTAAAGCAGGTATATATGCCATCAAAGCCTTATAACTATACTGCGGATCTTTACGCAAAATAAAAATTGTCTGGATCGATTGCAAGAAATAGAAAATAAATTGAATGTTATCTCTTCCCTTAATGATTTTAATAGAGGAGAAATCATATATTGGCATCTTCAATTTTTAAAATTGTCCAACAGTTTCGAATTTCATGTACTCAATTTTTCTATAAATACATAAAAAGATCCGCTGTGTACTTATAACAAACTTCAAATTTTAGTCAATGTCGCGGGTTTTCGAACATTCGTCCCACTGCGCGACGGGGCGATGACAGAGGCGATGCGGAAATATTGAAAAACTATCTCGGCGATGGTAGAGGGAGAGGAAGTGTTGAGGAGAAAGTTCTCCGGGGTCACAGTCGGGTCATTCGGCAGGTGACGTGTTAATATCCGAAATGAAAAGCGGCGCGTCTCCATCGAGGCACGTTAAAAGGCCCGCGAGATAAATTACCACGATAAAGTGGAGAGAGAGGGTATACTTTCACGCACGGCAGAAGATGATCCTCTTCGTATTCCGTGGCCGTGTGTCGAGCCGGGGACCCGGCGAAAAGGGTATTAAAACGTGCCGCGTATCGCTTCTGCTCGCGCAATTACGTCGCCGAGAAAAATAACGAGGGTCGACTCCTACGGGGAAGATCAGCCGTTTTCTGTCGATCATCAGGGATCGAGGATCCGCCTCGAACGCGCAGCTCGCCGCGCCGTTTCCACGCGGGGACGGTATTAAATCTTTGTCGCCGCCGCGAGGAGTCTTGTACTGCCTCGGAAGCACTTAATCACAGTTACCCTTATTGAGCTTACAGATTTATCCACGCCCAGTAGCCTCGGTCCTATCATGCCGAGCGGATGATTGCCCAGCTGCGTACCAAATGATGCAAAAGACCGGCCGCGCGCGCGCAACGCGCACAATAAAATGCCAGGAGGCACTTCATTATGCGATCTCGCAGCGGATTCGAACGCCGAAAGCTTTCCAGCGAGATACGCACGTATGGAAAATTATAACAATCGCCGCGAACGATGCCCGATACCAACAACCTCCTGCTGCTTCGTACCGAATTTACTTTGTTTTCGGATCCGTGATTTTTACGCATTTTTTCATACATTTTTGCCGCTGTAACGGAATTATTTTTATATAATACCATAAAGTGCCATCTTCCACCTTTAATCCTGGAGGATTCGAAAATTCATACGGGAATACATGTATTCTAAAACTGGCTCGACCTGTCCCGCTTCAATCGGATCAATTTTGTCTTTCCACCTTTAATTGGAGCCCTAAAAAATTTGAATGCTCCTACGAGAATATATTCTACATATTAATTTCGTCTCGGCTGGTGACCGAGTTGTGTCAATTCTGATCCCGTATTTCTTCTTATACCACTTTTAATTGAAGCCTTAGTAATACGTAATCCTGCATCCTAGAAGAATCAGTTTCTGGCCTGGTCATTGGGTACATTTATTTCAATACTCTTCCATACTGATTACTAGACCGTGGATCTTTATGCAAAATAAAAAATGTTTGCATTGATTGTAAAATACAGTAGCCAAATAAAAATTTCTTTCTTCGTTTAATTATCTTATTGAGATGAAACTAATACACTGGTAGTCTTAAATCTTTTTAGTATGTCCACTGTTTTCAATGTTACGTACCTATTTTTGTCATAAATGCATAAAATCCGCAGTCTACTGATTACAAACGAATCAACTTTAATTTAATTTAAAAAGAAAAGCGTAACATTCATGTTTGCTAGATTTTGCTTAAAGTCTTCGCCACGAGTGTGACTCGTTAAAATGCGGCAAGGGCTCAATATAAACCCTTGATAAAACACGTAAAATCCTGCATCCTAGAAAAATAATTATCTCCAACATTAATACCGAAGAAGCACGGGCAATAAAAATACACCATCGTCCAAGGACATCCGCGTGACAAAAGCGAACAAGATAGGCCGGACGCCAGTGGTGTCAGAAGGATCTCGCGCGTCATTAAGTCGCGCAATTAAAAATGAGACTGTAATAAAATCGCGCATTAACCTAACGAATGTCGGCCGATGCTTCATAGCTCGCTGTCGCGGCCTGTCGCCGCGTTTATATCGCGAGAGCAATTGGGAACCAGTCCAAGTGAACCGTTCCAATGTTACACGGAGAAGGTTGCGCTCGCGCTGACATAATTAGCACGTCCGAGGAGCTCTTCTTTGTCCGCGTGGTCGTGGTCGCAAGGTGCACACGATCCTCCAGAGCATGCTTGGCCCATTACTCGTCGAATGGAATTATGCGAGACGAACCCGGCGATAATAAATCATACTTACAAACGTAACACGAAAAAACGTGGTCAGCTGTCCCCGGACCACACCTTCGGGAATTCGTTCCACGCTAATTAATAAATAAGACGATCCCCGAGCGCGCGCTGCACACCGCTCTTGCATTCGCACTGCGAAAAAACCAATTAATTTCGGAGACCGTCCCGATGCCCGTTCTTATGAACTGTCATCTCGGAAATTGGAAAATTGTGATGTGACTGCGCCAATGTATTCGACCGCCTTATAATTTCACCGAGAAATTGATTAAACCGCACATGCTCATGCAAATCCACCGGGCTGCGGACACGTGTATTAATGTAGGCGATACAAATTTATTTTTCCTAAAGCTTCTGTCGGCTCGAAAGTTATGGGAACATTATTCGATAGTGTGTCGAGGTCTTTATTCTACAGCTGTAGTTTTTAATTAAAATTTGAAACAAGGATTTCTGTGACGCCCGTGTTATAGTGCGGGTCCTTTCCTAATCGTAGAAAAGAGTGGTAACTACATAAGTGATTAATAAAGCTGTATCCTTTAAAATTTAAAGGATATTGAATTTTATTTCGAAATCAATTTATAGTAAGAGTAAAGAGAAATAAAAATTGTCTGCATCGATTGCAAGAAATAGAAACTAAATTGAATGTTATTTCTTCCCTGAATGATTTTAATGGAGGAGAAATCATATATTGACATCTTCAATTAAAAAAATTTTTGAACAATTATGAATTTCGTCTACTAAATTTTGGTGTAACTGCATAAAGATCCGCGGTCTAGTTATCAGGATCGATTTAGCAGGTGAAGTGACAATGCACAGCCGTCGATCACAAATTAAAATGTAAAAATGTCTAAAATATTGCACAGATTGACCGCTCGCAACAAGATGTTAGCAAACGCGAGGTCCAGCAACGATGCAGAATCGATTCGACGGTGATCCGACGAATCCATCGTCGCAGGCGATGCTGAAGGCGATAGGACTCGTTCTGGGGGTGCTCTAAATGCGATCAGGCGATTTTTCAGCGGCAGACGTCGATATTTCGGAGTCATCAGCTCGGCTGATCGCGATCTCGCGTTGGCCGGCGGGTAATTCGCGACAACGAGGAGAAGTTAAGGACTTAGCTCCGGCTGGGCGACAGCCGATCGCGATAAACAAGTTTGTATGGATTTACTGGTGAGGTGTGGGGTCCCTTGACGAGCAAAACGAGCTGGTTTCGGACAGCTCCGGGCGGAGTTGCGCTCGCTGGGCCCGCGAGCACCGATTCCCTTTCGCAACCTGGGCCCGATTGGCTGACAACCCCCTGGCTGTACACCCGTTTGCGCGCAACCACAGTGATTTTTACGATCCCGACCCGCTAACGAGTAGCCCGCCGCCTATTTCCATCGGGTCTTATGCGGCGATAATTCTTCATTATCGTACATTGTTGCGCGGCGAGTTCGGGGCCGCGCCGTTCTCTCCCAGCCTCGTCTAAGTTCTCTCCTGTTCCCGGGCCAACAATCGGCTTTGTTCTTTTTTCCTCCTGTTAGAGGAGCCGGACCGGTGATCAGGACGCATTTTAATTGCCCGAGCTTTTTGCCCCCGGACCCCCGTTTGACGTTTACGAGAAGACGGAGATAATCAGAGCACAATGTAGCCGATTCGAATTCGGTGCTCGTTACGCTCGCTGCTTTGCCGCCGCGTCGTTTTGCTTTCGCGAAATTAGGTGCCGCTGTGTAGCAGTTTGTTCGATAGAAAACGTCAAGTTCATTGTGGAATTTAATTAAAGGCTGGACAAATTCGACAGAATTTAGAACGATTTTTATTTATTTTGGACTCTTACAAATTTGTTATTACCAACGAGACTAGGATTTTATTTCGCACCATTTTCTTCGAATTTGTCTACAAAAATTGAAAATTGCATAAACATCCGCAGTCTATTTTTAAAAAATGCTGTTTTCTTCCCGTAAAATTTCGATGAAAAGGAATGTGTTGTACTTATAAATTACGATCCTTGTCAGAGCAAAGATTGTAGTTGTTATAAAAATCCGTAGTTTGTACGGACAAGCAAAGCCCCAAGTCTGGTCTAATGGTAATGATGAAGATATCTAAAACAAAGATACGAATTTCGCCGACGTTTCCGCGCAAATTGCTTATTGTGCGCCGTGTATGCGTTCGAATTATCGTTCGAACTGGTCGATTAATGCAAGAGCAAAACGCGGACGGCTGGTTTTGATCTTTCCGCGAGATACAGGCTTCTAATTGCCGCAATCGCGGGAGGGCTGTCCTCTCCGTGCTGTAGTTATTAACCTTTAACACGGTAATGTCGACAATGTGCTCTTCGATTAGCGATTTTCTTGCTGGTTTCTTGTTAGCCGAGTTTCTGCGGATTCGATCCTGCGATAAGACGTTGCTGCTGGAATGCGGTAATACTTAAACGCTTCGGTTAATCTACTTTCATCGAGCGGGGAACGTGATTCTCCAGACACTCGAAAAATTGAAGTTTTATTCTATTTAATAGTAAAATTTACAATTGATAATTTATAATTGAAAATCCTCCAACAGCTACAAGTCACAATTCCGTAATATTCTCTTGCATCGGTTACATCGTCAATAAGATAAGCATAAATATGTGCAAATTCTTCGATTATCTTCCCACGTCTCCGAAATATTCTAAGTTCCATCCATTAACATGAGACTGGGTTATTCTTGGAATATTTTGGAGGCACGAGGAGGGACAAGATTTCCAAGACTGCAGCTATCTCGAGGAGCTGTCGGCTGTGTCAAATTTTTCACCATCAGCATGTTGTTCCTCGCGTAATCGAAATATTATAAAATTTACCTTAATAATTTCGATAATATCAAAATAAAAAAATTGAAACCGGTCGTTCGACAGCCGTTGATAATGTTAACGTTCTGGTTTCTTTAAATTAAATTGCTTCGATCTTGTAAGAATTTTAGGGGTTGATATTCAGTATTAGACGGGATAAGGGTTTTTTGGCGGAGTATAAAATCGAGGGCTGCGGGCGTGAACAGGCCGAACAGTTAAGTGAACTGTCCGACACGTTCGCGCCGTTCGTGGGTCCCGGTGTATCCAACGTGATCTTTCCGCGTGGTGCGTGTTACGCTTCGAAACGGCAGGCATCAGGCTTTAAGGAGCCCGAGCCCGAGCCTGGAGAGCCGGCGTAGAAAGCGGCTCTCTCGGGCTGCCACATACGTATTAGAGGCAATATTTTAGCGGTACTTTTAATTTCACCGTGATCGTAAACATTTCGACGCATGCACGCGTTAGGTGGCGCGAGGGGAAGCAAGGAAACAGAACGGACAACCGGAGAGCTGTGTATTTGCATATTTTAATGAGGCGCTGCGCCGGGCGTAGAGTGCCGCGGGAGCTGGCCCGATGCACCCGATGCACCGCGACGCGACGGCAGCAGGTAGCCCTCAGTTTACCCTAGCCAACGTCAGCCTCAAATGCCGATGATAATGTGACATGCGAAGCCTAACGGCGGATACGCGATCCTCGCACGTCCGATCCCACTCGCACCGCTATTCGCAAAAAAGAATTACTTCTTTGCGAAAGGAACTGTACCAATAGTAGACCCCCTCTAGTAGAAACCCATCTGATCATTTCTTAGAAAATTTAGGGAGCTCCTTGACTTGTTTCAAATAATAATCTTAAACGAAATTGCTAGATTCTGTTACTGAAAAATGAGCAAGAGGATTAAAAGTCTCGTTTTGAATAATCTCAAATGGAATTATCAAACTTCGTTACTAAGGACAACCAGTCAATTCAAGATTGACGAGTTCCTTAATCCTCTGCAACAGAAAGACTTGTTTTAAATAATAATCTTAATGAAATTGTTAGATTCTTTTACTGAAAAATGAGCACGAGGATTAAAAGTGTCGTTATAAATAATTTCAGATGGAATGACCAAACTCCGTTACTAAGGACAACTAGTTAATTCAAGATTGGGATTATTAGTGCCAAATTGTTTACGTTCTGCTTTAGTCGCGTTTCTGCAGAAACGTTGAGGATTGTCCATCATCGTGTTAAGAAATTAAGCTAACGAGATAATTTTAAAAGAGCCGTAAAAATACAATTTCGCCCGAGAACAAAGCGTTTGAGTTCACCACAGTATGTTTGTAGACAACAATTCCATCGCTGTTTTCCATCACTCACGTGTTCTGTACGAATTATGAAGATTGACAGTAATTGAGAGGATACTCGAGCGAGTGGAGGAAACTTATTTTAACTGGGAGCCAAGTTTTTGACTTCAACGTCATATTTATAGATTGTAGACAATACTACTTCAAATTTCGTTAGCCGGAGGTTTTTTTTTAGTCGCAATTTCTCAAGAATTGACGAGAACTGACGGTAAGTGGAAAGACCCCGGAGCGGATAGAAAAAATATTAAATACGATACAAATACTCTTTACCGTTTCTGTGAATATATCTTTTTGCAGCTCTCTCTGTGCACAAAATGGATTTTGCATCAGCTGTATCATAGAAATAAACCAGTTTCATCATTTTTAGTGGGGTCTCTGACCTTTTCCATCTTTCTGAGCTCGCATAATTGATGGACTAATTCAAGACGTTTGCTTACGACGTACTGTTAATAAGATTTTCAATTTAACCCTTAGCAGCAGTTTAGATTATTAAATATTAAGTTGTAAAGAAAGTAATGCAAGATTTTTGTTCCTTTTTTTTAAATTCAATTTTATATCAATAAATATTTACCTTAATTTAATGAGTTATACCACATTTTAGAGCTTGTTTTACGCTCTATTTAATTATGCTTTTGATATTTCATTTTATTCAAGCTTGTATTAAATTATTTGGCTTCTGTTTCTGTTTTTTATGCGAATTAAAACACTTTAAAAAAATAGGTTTAAATCCTGCATTTCTTTCTTTACAACCAACTACATTGATACCTAATCGATTACTAAACATTTAAATCTGGTATGAGGTATTATTAGGTTGGAAACTACGTTCGCGACCTAAACATTTTCTCAAACAAAGTCATTTATATATTTTTGAATCACGAGTATTTCATATCGAATTAATCGCAAAATTCGGAGCTTTCCAATGATACACAGTTCAAAAGGAACGGTTACTGAATGAGGTTATAATGACACAATAAAAGAATTACGAAACAAAAGGTCGCGAATTTGTTGCCAACCTAATGTATCAGTTGCATATCCGTAAAATGAAAAAAATCATTTACAATGGAATTATTCCGGGTCAGAAGGAATGTGCAATTTTAAAAGGGGTGTAAAGTGAAATTAGCAGAATAAACATTGCCGTTCAGAAACGTTCAGAGAATAATATTCGAATGAAGACTGTTGGGTAAACAGTTGCAGACTGGTCGGAGAGTTTAGGAGCAAAAGAGCGGCCGGTTATTCAGAGGCCGGAGTCGCGGTGGCACAATGAATCCCTGAAAGGGCCCGCGGACGCAGCAAGTCCCGTCGACTCGGCGCGCAAATCTGATTGGCTCATGAATATTAAGTTCGGCCCGCAATTATTATCTGCGTTATAAATCGGGCGACCTGCCTCGGCCGGCATCTCGGCCGGCGTTATTATCCGCGTTCGCACACTCGGACCAGGCACAGCCCGCACGCACACACACACACGCGCGCGCGCGCGCATACACACGAACAGCCCAAGCTCGTGCTGTATCTTCACGCAACGCTCCGCGATTACCCCCAAGTGTTAATTACTAATCTCGCCTGTGCTAATTATAATTAACGCCTTTCGGGTTCGAATGGCCTCGCCGTTGTCCGCCGCGATGCCGCAAAACGAAAGGACAGATCGAGAAGAATCGACAGAGTCTCTCGGGTAGGAGGAGCAATCTGGTTTACCAACTTTGGAAGCTCGATCTTTTTTCACTTCTGTCAATAGTCGTCCGAATATTTTATCTATAAAATTCCAAACTGAAATTCAAAGTTGAGAGACAATACGTGCCGGACACTTGTACATCTATAGTTAAACAAATAGAACAGAAAGAAATTCAAGAAAATGTTAAAAGATCGATGTCTTTTACTACGAAGAAGAATTTCGTCTTCTGAAGGAGATCAAGAGGATCGAGCGGAGAAAGAATGCCACTCGGATCCTTCGGACCGGTTCTCCGATTCTGCGACTGATCCACGAGATCTACGAGGCCCGGCGAAATTCCGGTTTCCGCGTAATAAAGGGGCTGCTGATCTAACAAGCGTCATAAGACCCCCGAGAACGTCCCGTGTCTCTTTGAGCTCGGACTTAAGCCGTTTAGCTGTTTTCTGCGCTCGTTGGTTCTGCTGGATCATTAGTTTAGCGCTTGTCGACGGCACCGACACTATAATCTGAGTTTAAGGGGATCTGCAAAGTTGTTTACGAGGACGTATCATAGAGTTCGTTCGGGGCGAGCCTAGGTAACCTTTAACTTCTCGCTGTGTGTCGGCAAAAGTAATTGGCCGCGGTCAATTCGGCGTGACAATGAGGAATTGTTATACGGAGTGGTGAGAGGAATTTTGTATAGTTAGAAATTCGGCATTGTTATTCGAGGTTTCGTTGTGCAAACATCTTTATATTCTCAATTTCCTGGCGCATTTTCAAGTCGTAAGAGAACAGATCTCCGATCAATTAATCGACCGAAGATTTTGTTCACAACTGAATAAAACTTTGTGAGATGTAGAAACTGTGGACACAAAATATTTACTAAATAAAATGAAGGGACATATTTCAATATTTTCAGGTGCAATCGAGGAGGTCAGGTCGAGGATCTCAGCGGCCATATTGGAGAACTACGCTCCAACAATTAACCATTCGCAATCGAATAAAATTTCGAGACTGCGGACACAAAATACTTAACGAAAGACGTGTCATTTACTTAATACAGCCCTTCATTGGGTATTAAAATTTTCTCGTGTGCATTTCGTGTGATTTCAGAGTCTCTAAAGCTAGGTCGAGGATCTCAAGAGCCATACCGGAGAGCTACGACCGAACAGTAGTAGTTTAACCGTCTAACCAGATCTTCGATGGGCCATCGAAGATCGACTAGGGAACAGTGGCTCGGTTTACGAACTACGAATGGCTCGGTGAAACGGTTATTGTGTCGGATGATTGCATTCGCGGCGGACGATATTAACAGCGATTCGTACATAAGAGACCGGGCATCGATGCGTCGTTTCCTACTGATGAGTCACTTTAATCGCGACTCCGAACAGTGATGGACGCTGGCAGTTAATCGTCGTTATGCATCGTTCGAATTACAATGGGGGGCAGGATCCGCGGATACGACGCCAATAATCGGCGTATACAGATCGAGAAATCCATCAGATTCGCGAGGAGGATCGTTAATTTCGCCGAAGGTCGACCGGGGTACCGATCCTCTCCGTTTAAGGGCAACCTCGCCGTATATGATTATGGAAGATATATCCGTGTACATAAAATTGCGGCCGGCCGATGTACATAAATATCGGGGCCAGAACGCAATGCTAACCCGGGCATACTTGACTGACGTTAATTGTGCATAATTTCCTCTGCCGGCCCTCGGGTTCCCTGGACCGATTTAACGAAACGCGTACGTTACGTCTTAGGACATTTCGGACCCGCATACGAATGAGTCCCGGGACGGTCGTCCGAGAGGATTTCGATCGTTCTCGCTCGACATCCTCCGCGTTTGGTCAAATTGTTTCGTCGGTTTCGTTCCGTGATCGTTTCCTTGCCATTGCGAGATAGAAGTAAGCGTATCGTGCATCTCGAAATATCCGATAAAATAGCAACAGATATACTACAATTTTCAATACTCGGGTTATCAGATAAATAAAAAAGAAATGTATTTCATCCTCAAAAATACTCCATTGAAATAAAATTATTGGGTAAACTTTACTTCACCGGACTCGAAATTAGCAACTTTCTCCTACGAATTATGATGTATTCGGTATGTAATCCAATAGATTTTTACCCGGCGCGGATGTGTATCGAAGTTTCGATCCTCTAGGATCAATAGTTGAGGAGCTATGGTCGCTTAAAGTTGAGCAATTTGCAGTGTTTTTGACAGGCAAGTGCGCCGCCATATTGGTTTGTAGTGACGACCGCGAGCCGCTTACTTTGCCGCCCCCCTCGACATAACCCTAACCAACTCAGTAAGCGGCGTGCGACCGTCACTACAAATCAATAGGCGGCGCCCTTACCTGTCAAAAACCTGGAAATATGCTCAACTTTAAGCGACCATAGCTCCTCAACTATTGGTCCTAGAGTTCCGAAACTTCGCCGGGTACAAATCTACCGGATTACATACCAAATACATCATAATTCGTAGGGGAAAGGCACAAATTTTGAATCCGGTAAAGTCAAGAGCAACCAAATTTATATTTCGCCTTTTTATAGAAATGGTGTGTATTTTTTTGTGTATGAAATATAATATGTTTCTGATTTATTTATCTGATAACCCGATTATCCGATATTCCCAGAGTAAAACACTGTCTACAGTTCGCTTTGGGTGTACAACATGGTTGAAGATTCTTCGCAGGCTGGGTGCATCATAATCGCGTTTGATATGGCGCAAGATACATCGAGTGATCTTTATTCATTTCCTACTCCACCCACATACGTATTTATAGTCCAAAAGCGATCGAACCTGAGACCTAAATTAATTCAACGATCAAACAGCTGCCGAGGACGAGAAAGAGGACAATGATCGAGGGATTAAAACATTAATCGAGAACACTTATTTACATTGCTTGTGAAAATAACAAGATTTAACCCTTTGAGATATTTTATATCTCGAACAAACATTTGCATTATAAATGAGGAGATATGATGGATATGATATGATAAAAAATTGTTCAACAAACAGTTTCTCCTTCAGACAGCAAATCAGAAAAAGAGTTGTCATTCGTTCCTCGCCGATACAGAAATTAAAAGATCGAAGACCAATAAAAATGCAAAGGAAATGCGCGACAAAAAGGGTGGCATAAGCAACAAGCATCACGACTAATTTCTTCCCGGCAGCCGCCGGGGCAATCACCGCCCTCAATCGCACAAAACGCGGCTCGTCACCGTTCCGCAGCAGAGACCCAATGTTTCATCCGGGCCGGGTCAATTTCTCGGATCTTCTCTGGGTGGTACGGCGCGTATCCAGAAGCGACGGTGGGCCATCCATCTTCCCCGATTCCCCTTTAACAGGTCGAAATTGGGGGTGACAGTGTCCGGCGCGGGGATCCACACGAGCTGGCCGCAAGAGCGTGGCATAAGTTCCGCCGTTCAAAACACGGCGGCGCAGCATTTTTCCCGGCCCGTTCCTGGCGCGAAATTAATAACCACAATGAAGCGACTGAATTATTCGCGCGGGGCTCCGGTCCACGAAAGTGTCGCACGGTTAACAACAACAACAACCAAAAAAAAAAAAAAAAAAACGAGAAAGCTCACGCGCTTGAAAAAAAAAACGCAGAAAAAGATTGTCGTCATTTGCATCGCCTGGATGACATTTTAATCGCGGGAACGGCGGACATCACGACCTAACAGAGGGATGGACGAGCGAGCGAGGGGATGCGCCAGAGGTAGGGAGTTTCTTCTCGCGACGGGCGAGCCGAAAAATAACGTGAAAAAATAAAAAAAAAAAGCCGGCTGTAATAGGGGGGGGGGGGCGGTCGGAAGAGTCAGAAAAAAATATGGCCACGATTTTTGTCGGCCGGGGGAACGAGCCGTGGCGTTTCGAATTTCGACGTGGCATCGGGGACACGGCCGGGCAGAGCAGGTTCGGTGGTCGGCGCGGCGGTCCGAAATGGCCGGAAGCCCCGGGTGTTTGTAAGTTTCGGCTAATAGAAAAAAATGACGAGGTGCCGGTGTACCCCCCGTGTCCATTTCCAGCCATTATTTTTATTCCGGTGCGTTTTACCGGAATGGCCGGCCTGGACGTACCCGCGCCATCTATATATGAGTCCGCGATGGCCGGGGCTCTGTCTCTTTCGCTTGTACCTCTTCCCCGTTCCTCACATCGTCGCCTCTCGCTCTCTCTATCGGATTCCTCTCTCTTACGGCACGCTCTCTGCTTCCTCTCTCCTCCAACCCCCTCCAGCCCCCTCGGTACCCCACCCGAAAAAAAAAATTGCCCCCGCGCCTCTCGCCCCGTGCGGCCGTGCGAGCGCTCGCGGGGGGAAGAGAGACGATCACCGCACTTCGATCCACGTGTATCTCTGTCTGCCTCGTTCCACCAGATTTACACACTTTTTTTCGCGGCCAACTGTCTGTCATTAGGCGCAGCACGTGGATCGACGCAGGGTAGAGTGGCACAATAGCGCGAGCGCACGGCCGTCAGAGACGGTTCTGGCGAGCGCGGGGGTGGACGATACAAAGCGAAGAGAGGGGAGGGGCAGGGTGCCGAACGGTGAGCGCTAAAGGGGGGCCGTGGGGGCGCGGGCGAAGGGGTAGGGCCGGGAAATGCATTTAACAAGGACAGATAGTGATTTAATTTTAAAAAATTGACGAAACGGCGCACGGGCGGGGCTCTGCGCGGCCCGTCGATTCTTTCTCGCAGCCCTGCCGACGCGACGGGCCGTCTCTCTCTTCCCGCGTTCTATATACCACCGGGCTCTGCTGCGCTGCCCGCCACGGGGGCATTGATTAACTTTCGACAATGTCAAATCGCCGGCAACGCGGCTCTGCCGACGCCGACTACGGCGATGCAACCCGCGTTTTTTAACTCATTTGTCTGCATTTTCGCCGTGCCGCCCGTCGCCTCCGACACCCTCCTGGCCCCGGCCGCATCCCCTATACCGCGCGGAACCTCTGTCTCCCCCGCTTCCCCCCTTTCCGTCTCTTCACCCTCTTTTCGATGTCCATACGCGCCCACCATCCCGGGGGTTGAGGGAGAGGATAGCAGACGCGGGGGCGAGGCGAGGGCCGAGCGCTAGCCCGCGACCGGTTCGAATAACGCGGACAAATTACTACGACGCTAGTGCATTCGTGGTGTGTCGTGCCTAAGCGATCGTCGTGTTGCGCGATTTTAACTGGGTAACGGCCGGCGATTTTCCAGATTTTTCCAGACAAACGAGACCCACCAACACCGCCGCTGTCCCGGGAAAGTTACGGGGACCGGGATTCGCAGGGTGGAGGATCAGGATTTTCGGGGCGGAGTCCTGTCTAGCGATGGATTTCCAGGATCAGGGTGTCTCAGGGTGAGGGGAGGCTTGACCTAGCGAGGAGGTGGCGGGACTTGTAGGATTGCAGCACAGGATTCGGAAATTCTTGGCGGATGTCCTGGAGAATGCAACTGGTGAAGTTCGCCCGCTGCTGTCAAGCTTGGTTTCATGCCTTGGCACATTGGAGCACTATGTGAAGAATCAGACTTGACAATTGAAGACACCAATGTGCTACACCCTTTCGCAGAGGACGAGAAGGGCTGCAGAATCTTGAATGGGTGTGCCGCGTATGCACTTGACGGATGTCGTAGTGAATGCAACTGGCTAAGTTGGTCTACTACTTTCTAGCTTGCTTTCGTGTCTTGGCACATTGGAGGCTGATCTAAAGAGTCAGGCTTGCCAATTGAAGACACCAATGTGCTGCACCCTTTTCCACAGAGGACGGGAAGGACTGCAAAATCCTGAATGATCCGCATATGAACATGATGGTTGCCCGTTGCTTTTTAGCATGGTCCTGGCACATTGAAGCCCGATTCACAGAATCAGTCGTGCTAATTAAAGACACCGATGTGTCCCACCCTTTCGCACAGCAAACGGTAAGGACTACAAAGTCTTGAATGGATATATCGTATATGCACTGGATGGTTCAGGATGATGAGAAAACTCTTAATAGAAAACACACTCCTCCACACGTTCCCACACCTCCCGCGACTCCCATCATGCAAAACCGTTCAACTAATATTTCGCCACCTGGGAACGGGCGATTTCGCCGAAGCCCCCGCTTCGCTATGTTGATCAACTCGAGATTAAAACCCGTACAAACTTCTTCGACCACTTAATACATCCCGCCGGCCATCGGGCCTATTCATCGTCGATCCGGCTGGCACAGCTTTCAGCCGAGTTTTTTTCCATAGGAATATGTAGCCGTCGCGGCGATAATACGCTGGAGTTTTCTATAAATTTTCATAGAAATTGTCCCGGCAGGCCCTTTGTCTCTCAGATGATCGAATCGCCGGCGCATCGATTTATGGAGAAACCCGGGCACGCCTAAATATTTATAGTATAAAAAAGGGGTGGACTTATTACTTCCTCGGTTTACCGATATCGCCTCCACTAAATAACATCAAAGAGCGGGGCGGCGGGGGGTTAGGTCCAGAGAGGGGCGGCAGGGAGGGAGGGGAAGGTGGAGACGAAAGTACCGGCTCGTTTGGAGTGTAAATTATTACGTAGGAAACGGCTGGCGGCTGCCCGGAGAGTGTATCGCTCGGAAAAGCCTCTCTCCACCGTTGACAGAGAGAATCTAAAAACCGGCAAGTTTCCGCGAGAACGATGTATATAGCGACGACTAATGAATTAACGCGCGTGCGGTGTGTCCGCTTTGAAAAAGACCAGCGGCAGCGGCTCAGCGCGCGCGCTCGGGCTCCGCTCGGGCCGAAGAGCGGTTCCGCTCAGCTTTCAACGTTGCTGCGAGGACTGCGAGCTGGTTGATGGCCGCTGCCGCCGCGCCACCGGCAAAATAAAGCACAATGTTGAATTATAGGATAGCCAGAGGGGCCAGCTTGCGGCCGCTTTTAATGCTAATTTAATTATTTAAGCTTTTTATAAGTCAATTAACGGACGCGCGAGCGAGCACGCGCGACATCGTTTCTACAACGCCGCTCGGAACAAGAGGAACCACCGGAAGCTACTGCCATCTTTCGATGTCAACTTGCCCGTGTGCTCGCAGGTCGATCCGAGTGTACCTGACCTGTGCACCTGCGTGTAATTACGCAAGCTCTTAATCGACGTCGCTGAAACGGTCTCACTTAGAACGAGTGCTGTTTGATCGGCCGAAGTTATGACTTCCGCGACGCGAGGGATTTAATCACGGGGAAAGCAGAACGACCCCATACGGGACGGCTGAAGCTGCGTTAGCGTGTCAGGTGTCGATTATTAACCCGAAAAATTACCATACGATCGATGCTAATAATCAAGGCCCCGCTAAACACGAAATTGAGGATGCAAATATCCTCGGAATCGTGTCGTGTTTGCACTGATTTTACTCAGAGAAATGTCGCAGATATGTCAACGAACGGAACGTAAAATAGTTCGCCGTTGAATCAATTTTATTTCCCAGCTGCAGCTTCTTTCGCTCGAAGCATTTGCATACAGACAAAAAGCATTTCGCGAAAGATTCAGTTCCGTGGAAACGCTACAAATCCGTATTCCCGTTGGAGCGCAACATTCTCATCGTTAACAGGATTCGCTTGACACCCGGCCGTCTCGCATTTAGGGAAATCCAAACCCCTACTCGCGTCCCCTCTCTTCCTGTCCCCTGCTTTATTTGCCACTTATTCATTACGGACAACACGGGCAACCTTTTATACAATTTTTACGCGTCCCTTCTAATACGTGGCGTCGTTTCGCAATCAGGATCCAATATTAATTTACCGGGACAAAGGGGCACATTACTTCTCGTTTAAGGGATCACCTCTGCGCTACCCCATCTTCGCGGACACTGCATTTGCGACCACCGAAATATTCTAACAGTTACGTCTCCAACATCTCTGCAACACCGTCGCCACAGATCTCTTACCGGGCACTGTCTCCACGCGGCGGTCGCGTAATCTCGCGTCGAAAACGCGGGGATCGTTAATGTTGCACACCGCGTGGCATCGAATCGTAATAAGTTATTAAGCTCCGCTGTAAACGGGGGGTGTAACGAAGGCGAAACGCTCGTCGGTTGGCAGAAGGTCGACGTTACGGAGGCACGTTGGCGGGATGAGAGGGGAGCAGAAGGGGGGATAGGGGGGTCTTGGGGAGCAGACGAGGGAGGGCGAAGGAGGAGGGCGAGGATGATTAAACCCCCCCGAGACGGTAATTTTTCATGTCCGATCATAAATTACCGGGTTGCACTGCCTCCGCATGCGAGGTACCAGTGTGTTACGAGTTACGAGAAAAATTTCAGCCGGTATTATAATTAGCTATGTTAATTATGCATTAATTTATTATCCAGCGCCGCGCGACGTTTTAATTATAATCTTGCCAGGGCCGCGGGGGCAGCTTGAAAAGTAGTTTGGTAGTTTCGAGCCGGCACACCTCGCCCTTCCACCTACTTCTCTGCCCTCCTCTCCCTTTTCTGTTCCTTCGTCGTCGGCCACCTTACTTTCCTCTTCGTGTCCCTTTCGCGATCCCCCTTCCCCCGGGTCTTTGTCTTACTTTTTCTGTCTTGGATTTCTCTCTCCCACCCTCTTCCTCCTTCTGTTTCTCTTTATCCTACTCGCCGACTGGATGAATATAATTTTAATACACATCATTTTTGTACTAACATGTGGGCGACATTTTTCCGATTAAAACGAGCCCAAACACGACATAATTCGAAGCGTACATTCTTATTTAATTGATGAATTAGTGGAACCTCGATTATCCGAATCGATGAATTTTTACGTGCGAACAGTTCAACTAAAGCAATCCATATTATTATATGTACAACACGGTAAAGATTCAATGCTAGCATTGATTAGTTCGGATAGTCGAGGTTCCACTTTATTGTGGATTGAACGGGTAATTACGATTCAAACTGTATCTTGTTTGGTGTCATTTGGTAAAGGTTTCATAAAAGATCATTAAAAACAACAAAGTATCAACTTTGTATGATTTGTATACGATGTAAGTAATATTTCAGTCCCGAAATTTCTATAGGAACATTTATGCGTACTTGGTTCCTCTTCTCTCGCCCCTTTCTCCCTTTCTCAGGGGGTCATTGTCTTACCTTTTCCGTCTTGAACTTTCTTCTCCGGCCCGTCTTCTTTCTGTTTTTTCTGTTTCTCGAGGCTCGTCGCCGGCTATACCGCGTTCCTCCTCGCCGTTCTTTTTTCTTCTTCACGACGATCGCGCAAAAATAATTTCATTCCAAAGCGCGGAGTTAATTAGGTTTCTTCGAGATCTCCCGCCGCTCCGCTGACTCGCCGAGGTTGCGAGCACCGGTATTATTTCGCCGACCCTTTATTTCGTCAACTGTGCAACCCCGACGGACGGGGGCAGGAGATCAGGCTCAAGATGCATTTCTACTCGAGGAAATCTTTTCAAAGTTTTTTCCTTCCTTGGGATACGCCCGCGGAGGGCCTCGAGTGCTCGTTAATTGATCGATCTCCTCTCGTCTTCCAAGGAAGATATTTATTAATTCTATGGTAGCCCCGCCGATTGTCGAACCATTACGGCGGAGCCCGGGATGACACTGGAAAATGTATTCCTTTCTACTAATCCAGCCAATTCCTTTTTCTTCGGGAACAATTATTCATTTGTGCGGCGCGAAGTTGAGTTCGCAAAGATCAGGAACTTACACCCTCCCTGCGCCTTGACTTTACAAATTAATTTGGGGAGAACAGGTGTGCTGAATCGTAAATATTCTGCAATCAGATCTCCTCAGAAGTTTTATACAGTGGGTGTACAAAGTATTCCTATACACCTTTTCAAAACTAATAACCTTTTTATTATTGTACCAAACGACCTGATTTTTTATAATCAATTAGAAGCATTGGTTTACGAAATGATATGCAAAAAAGATTTTCCAAAAATTATAATTTACCCTACTATTGTATATACTCTACTATAAAATATATTTAACAAATGATCATTTCTATCTTTAAACAAAGAACATAGAAATTGTCAGACTATAGAAGACATTGTTTCTAATCTTCGATTAGATATTTGTACTGAATGAATTTATACTAATTGAAATTGACATTGTTCCTAATGTTCGATTAGTTATTTATACTTGAGCTGCCCACAATTTCGGTATCAAACTTGAAAATCAATTTTCATTAGAATTAATTAAAATCGTAATTTCTCAAGATCTATAATCTACTAGATAAAAAATCTTATCTTTTCGGAAGTTCTATTAGAAACAACAACGAACTACCCGAAACACTTCAAAAACAATTTCCAAAAACTCGCCTCAAAAAAGGTCTCTCAAACTTCAATAAAAAGAGTGATGGGGCACGTTTCGGAGGACGCGGAGTTTTGGAAACAGGCGAGAGACAATGAACAAAAAAGGTGGAGGGTAAAATGTGTAGATACACGGATCAGCGTCACAGTATCGGGAAAAATAAATAAACAAATACAATCGGCTAATAGGTATAACGTGTATAACCGAGCAACTGTCAAGTATCCGTGGAACTCGGTTTTCTTGTGGCGCGATCGGGAAACGGTTCGGTAACTTTCAGTTACAATAAAATTCGCGGTGTGGGGAGGGGAGGGGGCACCGGGCTCGCCGGTGTAGCCGGTGCAAATTGGATTGCAGCGTACATAAGTATTCCGCAAATGAAAATTGATTTTGATGCGGTGCCATTAATAACCGCGCGGAGCGCATCGCCAGCGTCATTTAATGAATGCAAGGACGCCGGAAACGGCAGAGGCACGGCCGTTCGTGTATTTGTCATATTAGAGAAGTCAGGATAGACACAGCCCGTTAAAAGCACTTTACTGTTTCGCTAATTTCATTTATTAATGCAATAATATGACCAGGCCACTATTTAAATTCCTGCCGAACGGGGAGGACGCGCGAGACCCGCTAACAGCCACACACAACGACATGGATCGAAGAATTTGGTGACGTTTCGGCCAAATTTTTAATCACGTTCCTGGTCATCCTTTCTCAATTTTTTTCAAGATCGATGTCTTCCCAGATTGTACTGTTTCTTTCAAAACACTAATTAAGTTGAATAAATATTTTTGTTGCTGGAAATGTTTCAAGTTAAGCGGTTTTGAGAGCTGCGTGTTCCATCTGAGGAGGTTATGTTCTTCGAGACGTCCTAAACATTAGGTTTCAAACTTTCTTTAGGAAAATGTCTACCTGAATTGCAACAAACTGGAGTGAACTGGAATATTATTTTCTTTTTTTAATACATCTAATAGGCTGCAAATAATACAACGAGATTTTTCAATTCCTCCAATGACTTCACTGTTTTAAATTGCACATCCGCAGTTTAGTCATTACTTTAATCATTTGAATCAGTATATGGTAAACATTTACATGAATTGCATAAGTTAAACAAGTAAATAATTACGAATCAAATTGTGTCACGTTTGGTCTCATTTTAATCAGAAAAGTATCACAAATATTTAATATTAAAAAAAATTAAAAATGGAAGGGGTATGCCACTGGAACTCAGCGTGGAAGTAAATAATTACGATTCAAATTCTGTGTCACGTTTGGTCTCATTTTAATCAGAAAAGTGCCACAAATATTTAATATTTAAAAAAATGAAAAATGAAAGATGCATGCCACTGGAACGGCGGTAAAATGAATTCCCCAGGCGTAGCGGGAGGAATGCAAGAAAATAATAATGAACGTTCTGATCAGTGGAAGAAATTGTGGCAAGTCCACGTATGTAAGTGAATTGTAAAACCTTTTGAAATGCGATTTCCGTCGCCAAAGCTCCTTGATTCGACGGGTTGATGGGAGCCGCCTCCATCAGCCGAATTTCCGAAGCTATCACTTTAATCCTGTTTTTCAAAGTAAACATCGATAGCCTCCCCAAAGTGCTTTCATAACGCGATCCACGCGTTTATCAGCGGCCCGGATACGTCTGATCGATCGGATAGATGGTATAATGCGGATGATGTAACATTGTTCGCTTAACCGCGACGCGTGCACGCAATGGGTACGGACGATTTAATTGGTCGCGCCTACGTAACGCTCACTCCTGACGAGGAACGCTTTGGTCTTCGCCGGGATATCCGCTCTATTCTGTAACGTTTCTAATGGGAAATTAAGATCATAAGTCACTGGACATGACAGCTACTAATTAAAAGTACATACCACTTTTATCCGGGAATTTCAGTTAAAAATTTTTATCGATCGAGGGGTGGGGGAGATTTTAATGAAACGGTGGCGTGGGGGGAGCAGGAGGAGGCTTGATAGAAAGGCCCTTTTGCGAAGTGGCGCGTTTTATTAGATACGCTGGTGACTTGAATGCTGATTAATCCTTCGCCTCGAGATCGCTTCTGTCCGTGATTACGGAACTTATTTGTTGCATATACTGGTTGTAATGAAATAATACATCACCAGTTTCGAAAATCTGCACGTAAATGCACGAAGATGAAAATGAACGTCCTGTAAAAATCACAACATTGAAGCTAGACAGTAGAAAGTTCATTTCGAAAAGAGGATTTAGGAGGACTGAAAAATCCGAAACTGTTCGAAGAGGAGTAAAAAAAGCTGCGGGGAACGTAAGTGTCAGCTATTCAGCAGAAACCGAATGAACGGAGTTGGTCGCGGCGCGGCGGTTCATAATCTCGTTCCCGAGCGAAACAATGCGGTTCTTTCCTGGTTTATCGGCTATTTTTCCGCAGAGCCTGGCCGAATCGCATGGAGGACGAGGAGCGGCGAGGCGAGGCGGCGTGCGTGGCGCACGCACGATATTTAATTTTCGTCCTGTTCCTGCGTAATAACCGGTTGCGTCAGTACTCGAAGCGATGTGAATCCGATTTGCGCTGAGTATCACGACAAAGCGCGTATTCTCCCCCGGGGGCAGGGTTGAACCCGGGGGCCCGAGAGTAGAACTCTCCGGCGAGATAATAACGATTTGAGTAGACGACGGGACATAATGCTAATTCGCAATTTGCAATTCTTTTTACGCGCGTTTCACCTCGCTCTTTCTCCCACCCTTCCTCCGCTCTCTTTCTCTCGTTCTCTCTCTCTCTCTCTCTCTGTCTCTCCCTTTCGCTTGCTCCGAATCTCTTTCTCTTTCTTCCTCGGCCCCTTCAGAGGCTAGCCTGGGTGGCTTTGGTCCGCGGATGGGACGGCCGCTGCGCTTCCATTGGATTTCTTACTATATATATATATATAACTATAACACCCGTACGACGCCTCTTGATTACAAATTGCTTATTATGCCGTGGCGCGGTGCCCCGGACCAAGATACAGTCCAGCACACCGGTACCGATATTCGGATGGCCTGCCCGTAATTTTCGATGCATAATTTATAGTCGATTTAATGAGCCGCGAAAAAGGAGTAAAGGGCCGCGGGGACTATTTTTAATTATCCGACGGACGAGAGAGGGGCGGGCAACCGATCATCCCTACCGTCTCCGCGCGTCTTCTCCTCCGATTCCCTCGTTTGTCCTTGCTCCTTTTTTTACGATTTCTACCGACCGAGATCATTGCCGATACTCGCCATTACTCCTCGCGACTTCGTTCCCTTATACAGTCGCCGACAATACTACGAGACACATTCAAATCTGTCTTCTGGGGAGGAGTACCTTCTTCTTGTTCAATGTACGGAATGTTCCATCCAGGCGTATTTGTTTCAAGGAATTTCTGTGTTGAACTTCTGCGAACATATCCGCGACATTTTTCTGATTGAAACGAGCCCAAACACGACACACTTTCGATCGCAGTTATTCCAAAATTTTCTACGATAAACGACCTACGAGTAGACCTTTATCTTATTCTATTGTTAACATTTATGTATGTATGAGGACTTTGCTCCGTATATAATAAATAATAATAATAATAATAAAAATCATGATTAAAAAGTTGATTGTTATTGAAATTTAAGATAATGTACACAAGATATAAAGAAAAAAATTCGAAAAACAAAATGATTAAAGAATTGGAAATTGGACCCTCCTCGATAACTGTTATAAGTGAAGGAAAACTGTTTCGATTGCTCGAATCAGTTATCAATGAGAGAAGTTCATTTCGATCACTCATAACAGTTATCGATGATCGAATTTCTTTTCACTTGTTCATAAGAATTATTGATGAGAAAATTCATTTTGGTTGCTCATTTAATTATTCAGTTGTGTCTATTCTTTTTCGGATGGAGCAAGTCTGTGAAATTCATCGAGAAGGTTCCGTACAACAAGACGAATCAATAGGTTACGAAACACTAAGTTATAACCCTTATTTGTAACCAATACGATTTTAGTCGATGAAATACTTGTTATTCTATGACTCTTTTTATTTTTGGTTATAACAGTTATGGTCCCTGGATTAATTCACTATTCAGTGGAACGTCGATTATCCGAACTAGTAGAACCTAGCGACAGTGTTAAATCTTTGCTGATCGACACAATGAACCGTTTTACATTGAACTGTTCAGACAATTCTTTTATCAAACTCGACCATCATCGTTTCGGATAATGGAGGTTCTACTGAATCCGCGTTTGGATTCGTTTCAACCGGACAAATGTCACGATTGTACTGATAGAAGTTTCATAAAGAAAGAATTGAAAACAAAAAAGTATGGTACCCCTGGAAGAAGTACACCCTGTACACAAAGACAAAAATTCTATGTCTTATAGTATTGTCGCGGAGTGTACTCCGAAGGCGAGTCCCTTCCATACAAATTGTGCACGAAGTTGCAAGGAGTCGCGGCCGAGGATAGCGAGATAAGGGATTAATCTTGATCACCGTGGCCGATTTTAATCTGCGATCGTTGCACACCGTCGTTTCTCTTGTCCGATTGATCCGATGGGCGGGAATCTTGCCGCGGCGCGTGACGTCCGCTGCATGCAAAACACACGCGGGCAAATTCGATATCGTGATTTGCGAACCCGTTCGAATTATGTCGTATTTGTTCGACAGCCTTCGCCGGGGTACCTCGGGGACTGTATGCGTTCGACGTTCTAAATACAGGGTAATGTCTAATGATATAGTTTCGCGAGTTGTTCCTCGCGACCTCAGGATATAAGACTGGTGTTTATGCAAATTCTCCGTTTTAAGTAAAGCGAGGAACTGAGGATTCTTTCCCTCGGCGAAAGAGTTTCCGTAGATCGAAAATTAAGCGTGACGCTATGCAGCTTTGTTAACCTTTCTATTTTCGTATTCGAATACGCACTAATCTCTGGCGAAATTAAATCTAATAAAAAATGTCCGAACACAAATGCAGAACACAGGAGCCAATTAAAATTATTCTTCTTCTAATTATCTTATTAAGCTGAAGTTAATATTTTTAACTAATCACAAATACAAAATTCTCGTCAACGAATGATGAGCTCATTCCACAAATCTAATCATTGGATCGCGGACCTGCAAAATAAAAATTGCCCGCATGAACCATAAGAAACAGGAGCCAAATAAAATTGTCATTTCCTTTTCAACAATTTCGTCTACTGCATCTTTCTCGTGAGTGCATAAATTCCGTAGTCTGCTAATCACACAGAAACCACCTTAACCGAGGTTAAAGCACAGTATGATCGTGTAAATGCATCGATCAATTTATTTCCAGCATCGGGGAAGATGGATTTCCAGTTTCGAAGAGGGGGTGGTCGGCATCGAGCGCTGCAATTTTTCCTCTATTTTCGGTGTCTCGCAGCGAAGCGTCTCGCAACAGAAATCTCCGGTTACGACACACGTCGCAGAACTAATAAACTATACCTAATAACTATTTCTGTCTGGCAGCAATAACGACGCCGGAGCCGGAGCACGTACTACAACGACGCTCCTCTTTTTCTGGCCGGTCGCCACACTATTTTTGCAATTTCTCTCGCTTTCTCCGCTTGCCTACACCTTCTCTGTCACCTTCTACGCAAACAGGGGGAGGGTTACAGGATGGTTAGGGGGCTGGGAGGGGGTGGGAGAGACCGGTAGGGTGGCGGTTGGCTCTGTGTATCCACACACGAGCGGCTGCTTGGTGTCCGAACAACGGTTGTGTCGCACACGCTCGTGCGCCCGTACCTATCAATCGTGTTCGGGGGACGCATTTTTTCTCCTCCACCACGAGCGGGCCTCCGGAACGTGAGGCGGAATGAAAATAGAAGTGCAGTAACGCCGACAAAAAAATGATGGAAGCCCCGGGCCGTGCACCGGCATTTGGACGGCGCGGAGGAGGACGATGGTGACGAGGCGAGGACACGCCGCGAGCGTGAACCGGACACCGGTAACGCGCGCGCAAAAATCGCGGCTCAAACTCTCTCCCTTCGCTGTTCCGTGCTGGCTTCTTAACGCTTGCGTCTTACCGATGTCGATTTGCCACAAAAATTCTGCTCGAAATGCCCAGCTTCGTTAGCTGTACGTTCGAATCAGTCTTAGGGGTCTCCTGATCCCCAGCATCGACTTTAGCGTCGTTCGCAATCAGGATTACCGTAGAACGTATAACGCGACCAGAAATTTGTTTAAAAAGACACGTACATGTACAAAACATTGCGTTAGACGACTGTCTCGTACATGTTTTGTGAACTTACTGTCACATATTCAAAGTAATTTGAATTCCGAAATCAAGATATTTGATTCAACCCAGATCATTTTTGCACCTGTTTTCTTATGTAATAGTTGAGCTTTTTACAATTTATAGAATACAGACAAATTTAATAATGTTAAAGCTGTTTTGAGTAATGATATGGCAAAGGGTTAAATCTATAGATTATTGAAAACCTTTCTGTATCTAAGATGTTTGCACAAATTCTCATTATGCGACTATAAATCAATACTAGACCTACCGAGCACTGAAAGCGATTAAAATGTTCTAGCTTACAAAAATGACAAGGGACTATTTATTTAGATTTCGTGCAATCTTTATTACAATATGTGCTTGGATAAAGAAATGTATAGAATAAATTTTTATGCAAGCAACTTCATATAATTTTAATAATTATAAGACGAAAAATATAAAACAGAGAAATGTCGTAATATTTTTTAGAGGAACATTAACCAGTTGTTGAAAGTAGATTAAACAATTGTTTCATCGCATTACATGGAGGTCTACTGCATGTTCAAACTATTGAGTTTGTTAAAAGAAGAAGCGAATGCAGGGGATATGTTCATTTTGTATAAAAATAAACAGTCCGATAATTCCCGTTCCCCTTCCCCCACGCAAATCTGTAAAGTCCGCGGGAAATCGAAACCTGGAAACCATGAACAACGAGCGAGCACCGTGGCAGAAGTCGCATAAGAGACACCCGTAACGTCGATGTACAGCTAACCGTGTTCGCCCCTATCGTTTCCTTTCGCTCGGATTCACACACCCCTTTCCGAGAGACGGCTATCGGTGGAGGAGAAACCATTCCACGGAACACACGCACCGGTCGGAGCAGTTTTAATGCGAAATGTGTTTGTCCCGATGCATCAACCACTTCTGTCCCGATCCAGCCACCCACACCACCGGCCCGTTGCCCTCGTACGTTTCGCGTTCTCGCGGCGTTTCGGTCACCGTGTCCCCCATGGTCTCATCCCCCATTCCCATACCTTCCTCAAAAATAGCTGCACGAAGAAACAAATGATCTGAAACCTCTATTTTTTCAAGAAATACGTGCACAGCTCTTCAAAAGAAAATGTTCAGCATTCTTTTTCGCGTCTTTTGTCAAGCCAAGTAATTTCCTTGTGTCGCGCAGCTAGGTCTCTGCAGTCGCAGCGCCGGGCATTTATTATTTGCCACTCATCTTCATAACAGTGAATCCTTCATGCAGCCAGGCCAGGTACACGGTAGCCCAGCAAGTCCGCGCCAACTTGGCCCCGCTCTAGAAACGGGTTTCCCGGGTTGCATCCCCGAAACTGGTTACTCCGAACGCGGTGATAATCCGCATCGCTGTAAATTGGATCTCCGAAGACACCGAAGGACTCGGTTGATCCCGAAACCGAACATCGTACTGCTGCGAGCCCCGTCGACTTTCGCGACCCCGTAGATGGCCCGGCTCCGTCATGGGGGCAGCCAGCAACGCGCGCGTTTAGCATTTGAAAAACCCCTCGGCCGAATCTCCCATCCACCCGCGCAAACAAAAGGGTACATTTAGCATTAAAAAAGCACGCGGCCGTGGTACCTGTCTGTGGACAGAACGAGGGAGGTTATGGGGAGGAACCGTGCAGCCCGATGCCAGTTACTCTCATCTCCGTGGACGCAGCACCCTCTTTTGCTGTTGCACTGTCGCGTACATCGCGCTATCCTGCAGTGTTCGAGCGAAAGCGAATGGGCAAAGAATTGTTTTATGCAAATACGCGGGAACCTCGATTATCCGAACTGAACGGGGGAACATTGGAAGAATTCGTTCCTGAAGTTTCCCGTGCGAGGTTCGAAGGGTACACGTTGCTGAACGGTTCATTGAAACATAATTAATAGAAAGTATTGTCACTGGATTGGTAACTAGACTGCGGATTTTATGCACTTCCGCACAAAAATGAATAGGCGTGGTTCAAAACATCAGACGAATTTAAAAATAAATTTCCACGTCACTGCGGTTTGTTGCAATTCACGTGGAACGTTTTTATTTCGTCTTGTATCATCTCTCAAATTAATCTCTAGCAGTAAGAATATCATGTACACGATATAAGAAACACTTCAGTCCCAAAATTCCCAAAAAGAAAGTATTGTCACTGAATTGGTAACTGGACAGCGGATTTTATGCACTTCCGCACAAAAATGAGTAGGCGTGGTTCAAAGCATCAAAAACATCAGACGGATTTAAAAATAGATTTTTATGTCACTGCGGTTTGTTGGAATTCAGGTGAAACATTTTAATTTCGTCTTGTATCACTTGAACCAGTTTTGAAACCAAAAAATATCATGTACACGATACAAGCAACACTTCGGTCCCAAAATTCTATAGGCACCGTTTCCGCGACCTCAGAAGAGCAGAAACAAACCCCCCGCAATCCGATCAAGCGCTTCGCCAATATCTCGACCATCGCCAGCAATTCTCGTTCGCCGTGCGTCGTTATCCGCCGAGCCCTATCAAACAGCGAAGCAGTCCGTCGAATCAGCTGTCGTAGGAAAGGCGTACCGTGGCCGCAGATTGGCCCGTAGCGTATCGCAAAGCCACCGGGTACGTGAAAAGCTATAATGCCGGCGCAGCATCGTAGCCCGGGTCCCGTTGTGTGGGTCTGTTTTTCACACACCGACCGGGGCCGTTCTTTTGTGCCGGCCGTTATTGGTATTGGTTAGTGCCCGTTTCATTCGCTAGCGGCGCCAATGTGTGAGGGTGTAATATTTTTTACTCTTTCCGAACACCCTTCTCTCCCCCCGCCGTTCCTCACCCCCAACGGTAACCCCCCGCCCCCGCATCGTTATCCCGGTTCGAGCTCTGCCCCCCTTCCGCCCACACCCCCGAAACGCCGCCACGGAACCGTCGCATTCGTATGCGTGGCTTCGATGGGTATTGATATATTATTCCCAATAGTTCGTGTGCCGTCTCTGCCCCACCAGTTGCACCGCGGATCGCACCCTCTTTCTCTGCGATTCCGTCTTTCTCTGGCTCGGGCGGCGCTCATGCTCTCCCGTTTTTTTTTTTTTTTTTTTTGGTCAGCACTCCGCGTTTTTTTCAATTATAATTCTTTTTCGTATCCAATCAATCATTAGTATTTCCATTGTCCTTCGGTATTTTCATTTGGCGTCACGCTCCGAGCGAGATGGAACGACGCTTTCGCCCCCGTTGCGCGGGGGGTGGAAACGTAAAAAGGGGGGCCCTGCCTCTGCCGTACACGCAGCCGCTTCCCCTCCGCCCCCGCGTTTATTCCTGCGCGACGCCTTTTCATCCCCGGGAACTACCGGCGACGATTCGTTAATGCGATTCAATATTAATTCTCACTTTGTTGATCCCCTCTCCGTCCCGTGGAGTTGCGCGCCGGGGTTTTTTTTTGTGTTTTGGATGGTTTTAGTTTCTTTTTTTTTTATTTTTGTTTTGGACTATCTTTCCACGGAGCTCACGGTGATATCGTTTCTCACTCTCTTTCGTGCGGTTTATCCGCTCGCCGGACGCCGGACGAACACCGCGGATGACGTATACCCGTCACCGCTGACACATCTCATTGACGGGCGAAATAATAGATGGCCCCGGCTTCCTTGGTCCCGGTGTACGAGCGCGTTAACGATGTAGGCAATCCTTTTTTGTCTTTCGGACAACGTTAATACCCCGTTAAGGACCGACGCGAAATGTTTGATCCGAGAGCGAGAGCCGCCGCCGGGACGACGAGGACGAACTCCGGCCATTGATGCATCCCCGGACTTCGGCAAATGAACAGAACAGTGAATCTGTTCGATTGACTGAACGGAGGTTTTGAAACGATTCCTACGAGTTTTATTAACTAATTAGTCGCTTGTGGAGTGGTTGAAGACAGTTCGAGAGGCTGGGTTTGAAGTAACGAATTGTTAATGGTCGAAGGAGCTTAATTTCATTAATTAATTAATTGTTCATACGAAAGAATTGATGATGTTTGGAAATATGGTATTTAAAAATGTTTTTCGAAGTTGGATATAAAACACTAAATTGTTAATGTCCTTAGAATTAGAATTCTGCATTGACTATTTAACTGGTAGAGGGGGCGGGAGAAATATATATTCAGAAATATTGTTGGAAAGCGGATGTAAAACATCGAATCGGTAATGTTCCGAAAAGCTAGGATTTTATTTACACTGTCTGTGTTAACCGATTTGATTGATTTGTCCGGGAAAAAAATATCGGAATTACATTATGCAAATAAAAAAGAGCCGGAATATATTGGATTAATCCTCCTCATTTAGATAATGGAATTTATTAAATTATTGGATAAAGCAGACGTACGATATATAATATTAAAAAATGTACAATAAATATGAGCTTATGATAAAAATATTGTATAAAAATTCAATTACTTCTCGGTTCTCAATTTTCACTTTTCAGAGGATGTTGTAAAAAATGTATAGCATTACAGGCACAAGTAGTATTGGTCGGCCGTGATCAGACGCGGTCAGCCAAATGAATGTTATTCTTTGTTTCACAAAATTCACAGAATAAAGAATCCATCACCCAAATTAAAAATTTGGAAAAATGCACATGGCTTTCGACTGCCTGAAATATAGACTACCCTATCTCCGCCCTCGATTCCAGCGTCGATTATGTTAAACTCGAGAGGGTGAACGGTAGATAAAGGTAAAAGTAAGGAAAACAAATTACGAGGGGGTCTCAGGATTCCACGTAGTGCCCTAAGCGTGTTAAACGTAAGTTCGTAGGCGGCGTGAAGCAAAGTAACGGGACGAAAAGCGTGGCAGACTGTTTGAAATGTGGTGGCGCGTTATCAGCGCTCCCTTTAGCACCTGAAAATTGCCCGACGCTTTTTCCACGCGCGACGCACTTAATAAAACATGCTCGGTCCTCCCGCGGCGGGGACCTCTCTCATCTTTCAACCCCATCTCACTCCCTCCACCCTACACACGATCGTACACCCCCGCGCAAAAGTATGTGGACACTTATAATTTTCATAAAATGTACGAAGTACAATTTATTTTATTATTGCTCACCCTGTTGTACGGTCCTCAGAAATAGTTGCATAAAAGAGCCTGGGGTAATGGACCATCAATTTTTGCTTTACGCTTTAAATCAACAAAATATATTTCATCGCAACATTTTTCATTTCACGATGAATTTATGGCTTTTTAAAAATGAGTAGCCAGAACGCCAGAACTGGTACAAATGATTTAAAATCATTGGACGGAATTCGGTGGATATGTAGGTCATTGTTGGCGAGATATTTGAGGAATTATTATTATTAGCTCGTCCGGAAAGTAATTTCAGCGGATTTTATGCATTTGTGGCAAAAAATGAGTAGTAGGTTTAATTTAAGACAGTAAAAACATTAGAATAATTTAAAAATGCTGTTACATTATTTTCAACCAATTAAATATATTAAGGAAGAAAAAAAGAATTTCTGAAAAATCGCAAAGAAAAGATCATCAAACTTGTTCTAAATGGTAAAAAATTGGCTTTCATTTTCCCTTGAGAAAACGAAAAATGACCAGATCCGAATGGTCTAATAATTTTAATATATTCGCTGGATCGCATAAAACTTAATTAGACCCATTCCGCATTTGTTTGTGGCAGATATAAGAATGGAACAAATGTCCAGATACTTTTGTGCGGGGGTGTATAACCGCACACGAACGGTGCCTTTACACAAATCCACGCTTACGCCCGCGCTCTGTTTTCCTTTCCCTCCCTCTTCTTTTCCCTTGGTCATGCTTCAACACCTTTCCCCCGTTCCTCTTTCGAGTTTTGTACTACATTGGGAACGAGTCTCTTTATCTTCCTTTCTTTCTACCCTCGGCAACCCCATCCTCTTTTCTCTCGCTCCCTTCGCTACTACCGTCGTCCTTCTCTTTCTATCTTCCTCTCTCTGCCTCTCGCTTCGTGTTTCACGGGTGGTTCGAGGTTTACTTTCTTCCTCGTCCTTCGTCGTTTCCCTTCCACCAACGATCCAACCGTGTTGCCTCTTGCTCCCTCGGTGCAGAAGTTTCCAACTGCTCCAGCGACAGCCAAATAAATGTCTCTCCTACTCCTTGCTCCGACACTTCTCTCCGCTACACTCGGCTAATTCGGCACGCGTACACGGTAAAACTTCGTAACCAGCCCCTGGTGGGGAATGTTTGGAGATTGAACAATTGGTCCGGATTTTATTTCCGCTCCTCTTTCCGCCACGCGGCCCCGTCACCCCCGTGGACACCCCTTTGCCGCGTCGTTGCTGACACTTAGTGGAACTTGCTCCGTTCAACCCATCCCATCCCCTCCGATCCCCTGAATAATTGGAACTTGTTAAGAATCGAATCAGTTTTTCGAATTGCTATTTATTATCGAGATTGTCTTGCTCGACGCCGATGCACAGATCAACTGAAAACCAATTATTAACCCCTTCGTGCGTCGAAGGAAACGCCGGGAAGTTTGTTGATCTGAAGTTCTAATGATCTCTGAATTTTTTGCGTAACTTTATTGAGTTCCTAATATTTTAATATTTTTACTATTCTTTTTGTTTTTAACGTAGTGGTGCAGAAAGGGGAGTGTAAAACTGTTTTAACCGGATGAGTCAGCATTACTTGTTGATGATTTGTTCTAGCATTAAACAAGTGTCTCCTTTAAGCAGGAAGTAGAATTGTTACGCCATGGTCGGACACATTAATCGTCAAATTCGATCTCCTCGAAAACGAAGCCTGATACAACGGAACTTCATTCCACATTTTCGACACACTTTCAATTTCTTAAAACATTCCATAAAATTAATTTCAGAGAATCTCCCAAACGTCGTTTCTGCATCTCCAAATAAGAAGATTTGAGCTCGCAAAACACACAACCACTGATCACTGAAAAAACGATCGCGTCACCCGATCAATCACTCGTTTAAGCAATCAGCCCTGAACAAAACTGGAACCGAGTTTTCCCATCGAATAACTAAAAGATCAACCCCGACACGGCTTAATTCAATTTTTCCGGACAGTGGAACGTTCTTCCCGGTCTCGGCTGGTAGAGACAGCCCACGGGAGAAAACGAGAAAGAGAGACGGACTATCCGGGAAACCGTTTCCGGTAGGAACCGAGTAGCAAACATCGCCGTTGAAAACCATTCGTGCAAGTTGTTTCCGTTACACAGTGGTCAACCGAGGGCGAGTGTCTCGGGGCGGCGGATATAGCAATCGCGGAGTGTTTTTCGCGTTGTTATATTCGTGGGGTGGTCCGGTGTGTGCCCGATCGCGCACGCGACAGCGAGAACACAGAGAGTCCGGGGTATACTATGTGTATGTATATCGCTTGGGAAGAAGAGGGTCGGAGGCGGTTTCTGGCGCGCGTATGTGCGGCCGCCAGGCCATTTGCCTCTGCGGTCTCTTGATTCCTAGCGACTAAATTTTCATCTGTACTCATTCAAGTTTTAATGTGTTTTTGCGGCATCAGTCATTCAAACTTAATCAACAACCAGTTACGCGCTGGTTCCACGACTCGCCTCGTCCCCACCGTACGTTTCTCTCTCCTCTCTCTGATCTATACATATAACGTATCCGCTCCATTCGTCCTGGACTCTCTCACTCTCTCACACTCTCTCTCTCTCTCTCTCTCTGGCCAGCAGAGAGAACGTGTGTGGGCGCGACGGAATATTGGTCGGCCAGCTCTGTGACGAGAGCGTATTAATTATAACTCTGGTCAGAGGAACGTCAAGAGATGCTTTTGCAGATACCTACGATAAATTGTCGGTTTACCAGCAAATCTCATTTCCAAACCCCGCCATTTTTCCGCTCGTTTGTCCACGCCCATCGTCCAGAGAACAACGCTCTCTCCAGCGCGCACATATACACACACACACACGCCGCTGTTCCCTTTCCTTTACTTCTCTTCCCTCTCGCCATCCCCCCTCCCCCCATCTCGCCACCCTGCGCGCCCCTCAGGTGTCCATATACGCAGGTGTGTGTGGCCGCGTGTACAGGTGTACAAACGCGCGGCGAACAGCAGAGCCGACGACTGTCGCGTGCACAAGAGCGCGATCACGGCGAAAGGGAGAACGCTTTTATTCAATAATAGAAACGTCGGCATTTACTGTCTTGTCACCATTAACTGGGTTCC
Source organism: Lasioglossum malachurum (assembly GCA_028455605.1). Taxonomy (NCBI): domain Eukaryota; kingdom Metazoa; phylum Arthropoda; class Insecta; order Hymenoptera; family Halictidae; genus Lasioglossum; species Lasioglossum malachurum. The sequence continues at coordinate 21,578,620 of CM052319.1, forward strand.
TCTCTTCTCTCATCTGTTCGGCCCCGGACCAGAGAGAGCTCGCTCGGATACGGTTGACGTGATGGGATAGACGATATTTCTGGATAGAGACGCACACACAGTCGATGCTGTCATTAGCTGTATCCATTCGGTGATCTTGATGGGCCTTTTTTTCGAGATGATCGGGAACTAATTCGTACGGGTTTTACGCTCGGGATTGACGAATGCGCGATGCGACAGTGTTTCTCTCGTCCTTCTTGTTTAAATATTTCTCAGTCGTCGTCAATTATTATTGCGAACTCGTTAGAAAAGCTCTTTTCACACTTGAGGCCTAACAGGACTTTGGAAATCAAGTCCCCATGCAATCAATAATTAATAGACAGCGGATCTTTATGCTTAATTCTTCTGATGTTGTCAGTGTTCGAAATTACACCCACTCCTTTTTGTCATAAATCCATAAAATCCGCTGTCTAATGGATATTCAACGACGACATTACAACAAAAACCAGGACAAAGGAATGCACTCACACGATCTTCGAATAATGAAAGCTCTCGCGCGATCAAATAAGTTCCTTTTTCTTACAATCGCCGAACACAATATTCTTTCGCAAACACCGCCCATCTCTCAAGATAAACGCGTAATTAATCGCGAAACTCAAAAGAAACATTAAGCCAAGCTCCGGCAAAAGTTACAACAACCACCCAGTCGAACTTTCGTCGGCAACAATTCCGCAGCGTCGACATCCATCCTCCTCAAGACCCATCAATAGTCGACTTCTCACGATAGCTCGAGCAATTTCTGCCCGAAGAAAATTCTCATCAATATCGCCTTAATTGGGGGGGAATTCGTCTCGAACACGATCCCACGAAGTCACTGGTTAATCAAACGGCAGGGCAGGGTGTATCTCTCGGAGGAACACCAACGAAGATGCATCGAGATCAGGCTGCAGTTGCACGTAGCTTCTGCATCGATCGTACAGGGAGAGTCGATCCATCTTGGATCGGTCCGCGATTGTCATAAAACAATTGACCGGCTAGATTATCGCGATCGCGAGCGGCCGTAAATACTTCAAGATCGATCGGAAATCGCGAGTCGAGTTTAGCGATCCAGCGGATCGAGGACGGAATTGGAATGGCTGGAACGGTCCATCAGGATTCGCAACAGCGAAAGGGCAGTATTGAGCGAGAGCGTAACGGAAAAGGCATCGGGCGCCCGGAGCCAGAGAGATGATCGTTTCCGTAATAAAAATCGTCAACCAGATCGTAGCTCACGTTCTACCGATACACCGGGGCCACTCCCCGTCGGCCAATCAGAGCCTCCCGTTCCCCGCTTAATGTATTCAAATGTAAGCGGTAGCAGTGTTTATGTCTTGACATTGCAAATTGTGCCGGCTAGGCCATAACTTATAGTAATTGCTGCGCGCCGGAGTAATTATTTATACGCGTGATATAGAGTATAGAGAGAGGCCCCCGGTTCGCTCGTGGTTATTCAGCGCGCGGGTATCTGTATCTCGGCGGCTATAATTGTAAGCGTGAATATCGAAAAGGGGCTCAACGGGCCGCGATATTAATCTCGCACGGCGCGCGGACGAATCGGCGACTTCGATGCCTCGCGCGGCCGCGAGACGCTAGACCGAATCACGGCAGCCAGGAAAAACTGTCGTCGTTGAAATGTTGCTGGCCAGTTGCTCGGGAATTGTGGCTGATCATTTAGGAAAGCTGCCCGAGACTTCTTTTCGAACGAGACGCTGAGCACGTTCGTTCCTGTCAAATCAAACAGCCAATTATCTGGACACTGCATACGTGTAGAATTTTCAATCAAGAGTTAGGCATTAATCGATTAAAATTTTAATCGAGATTGTCAGTCGTTGATTTAAAAAAGAAGTCATCGAAAAAGCGGAGACTGTTTCAATGGATTCATGAAGTTAATCGTCAATCGTTGATTAAAAAAAGAAATCATCGAAAAATCGCAGACTGATTCAATCGATTGATGCAGACGTTAAAAATCCGGAATTCAGGATTTTTAATTTATATTAAACGTAAAAAAGAGATATGTATTTTGCAGTAATTGTAAGAATAATGAACAATGAAGCTCTATTTTCAGCAACAATGCAGCTTGACGTTGATTTTTCTTTCGAAACTGAAAAAATCCGAAGTTTCTATTTTAATTGCATCCGCTAATGGAAAAAATGGATAAAAGAATTTTTTTAAATAATTGTGTGATGTGTACAACACGCATCCGGAATATCAACCTTGTTCCCACATTAACAGCACACTTCTCATACTTAATAATTCTGATTTAACTAAAAAAATGGTGTTTTTTCGCAGAAAAGATTGGATAAAAAATGGCGGCTACATTAATTGTACTGCCCGTAGAGCACTACGATTAAGCAGCAATACAAAAAACTATTATTTCATTAAGCCACGCCAGCCGAATTTTTCAACTCGCGTAACCGGGATAAATGAACGTGTAAATTTTTACAGGATTTTTTTAATACGGACAACGAGTACACGTAATAATTGCCATGAATGGCTCATGCGAAAAAACAGATGTGTTGCATACAAGACTAATAAAAAATGGAGATTTCGGTCAAACAAAAAAAAAAAAAACTGGAAAGCCGCGGAAACTTCGTCGTACAAATTGAATAGTGCGGATACACAGCCGTATAAACGTTCCGTAATTAAAATTTGTGTAAGTGCGTTCAGGTTTTCATTTTTCGCCATTAAGACCGTAATTTCCGAAAATGGCGAACGTGTAAATGTGTCCCACAAATCAGCCGGTTAGACACTGCCGCGGCCCGTATATACAATAAATGGGCTCCTACTCTGAATGCATAAAAGGTGAGCCCCCCAAAATCGGAACAGTTTATTGATCCCATCTAAATAAAAAAAACATGGCGCGCGCGTGGACTGAATTTGCTTTGATGCACTTTGCGGTGCCCGCGGAATGAGAAAATATGGCTCCATTAAAAAAAATCCGTGTAATCGTAACTTTTTTAATGGAAAAAGCTATTCAGACAGTTCTTTTATTATTGTTAGTTGTTACCGGCTAAACACGAAGATATTTCCGCGCGGTATATTCCCGTAACATATCGATGGTACTTTTCAAACTCCTGCCAAGAGTAATTATCCCGTTATTTTTACCTGCACGATTATTCTCCATTTCGCGATCTCCTCGAAAAGAACGAAACCAAAGGAAAATTCTAATCGTATGAAAATCAACAATTCTCTCCCTCAAGAACTCATTCAGCCCATTCGAGAACCGATTCTGAAAAGCGTTCGCAATTGTCTAAGCTCCATTATAAACAGTCGCGTTTAGTTACATTGGTTGGTTTTTGCCGCGATGTTCATAAGTCACTGGACACTTATTCAAATTTGGATGCGCACGATTTTTTGCTATTAAAGGACCTATATTATGAACTAAAAATGGTACTTAGTAATTTTTTCTAATGCAGAGAACATGCAAATCGAATCTGACCAAAATATCCTACATTTTCTAAATTTTAATTATTATTCCTGTTTTAAAATTTTTTACATTTGAGTGGGGCAATTATTTTACAATTTGGCTTCTAAAGCTGTCCATAAAATCATCCCACAATTCCACAATCTCGTTTTTCCTACATTTATTCAAATAGTATACGTATATATTTAATTTTAATCAAAATAAAACACAAAATCAAGCTGGAAGCTTGTACTCTTCACTTACCATTTTGTTGAATATAAGCAAGTGTCCGATGATTTACAGACGGGGGTGTACATGATCTAAGACCCTAAGGATATTCCGGCTACGTTTCGCGATACAATAGTGTCGCCATCTGGCAGGACACGGGCGAACTATCACTGGCGAAAAAAATCCTGCAACTCTTTTTTTTTTTAAATGGCCACGTTTCCCGAGCGAATCGAACGGGAGAAAAAAAGTCTTCGGAAATAATAGCAGCGAGGTATATTCGAGTAGCAGAGCTGATGGCTGGTGCGTTGCAGCCGTTCAGTGCGCCTCGGGGATTCTTTTCCCGTTGGTCTTTTTTTCCCCGATAAATCATCGTCGAAATTAAGAATTTCGGCGACTTCGCCCAGAAGGAATCTGCTCCTCTCGAACAACGCTAAGGGCGGACCGGGGCGAATTTCACCGGTGTCTGTCGATAAATCAGTTTAAGCATTCAGCCGATGAGAAAGGGGGTGGTTTTGCGGTGTAACAGGTGGTTGAAATTCTCATTCGCCGCGCCTTTTTACTCCTTTATCGGCAAAAAGGGAAAGAATAAGTTCCAGTTTATGAATCGGAGCGCGTTTAACGCTTCTTAAAAGGATAAAGCCGCCCCCGGACGGCTTTTTCCACCCGGGGAAATTGCCGAGTCCTTTACGAGGCCACGGGACATATCGATAGACACACCACACCACCGCCATCGCTTTTTCTTTCACGGTGTGCTTTTTGCCGGGCGGATATTTTTTGCCGAGATCATCCTGTGAAATCAAATGAAAATTAATCGATCCATCGCCGGACACGTTTTCCTTCGACTTCTTTATTCTTGAACAATATCACAAACTGGCTTACTTTATCTTAGACGGGAAGTGGTTGGATCGGAGAACCGATCGCCGTTTGATTGACAAAACACCACGCAAACTCTTATGGCTACCGGTACAAATTATAAATAACGTTCACGTTTATTTACAAGGTTATTATTCACATATCGTTCGATACAATCGTTAAAGCTTGCAAGTCTTCGGATATTAGGATTACAGAGTTCTGCCGTCGCATTCTCAGGTTTCTAAGTATCACCTTATCCTGCGTCCTTCGATTCTTAACACGCTACCTACCGGATTTAATCCTTAGCACTCGCGTGGTCATTCTGAAGCGTCACTAAAAATTTCTGTACCATTACTTAAAATATATATTTTGTAGTAAATATAATATTGTATATGTATAATTATAATAAAATAATTATAATATTTTATTTTAACAAAATATTTTTAAAATACTGTTTATATTATTAGATAGATAATTAATTATTAAACATTTAAGTGTTGTATGATGTATTATATCAACTTCGTATCCACCAAGGTTAAAAAAAACATTCAGAATGAAAATATTCTAGGTCAGAAGAAATATTTAATTTTCTAATTAAAGTATAGCTCCGAGTGCAAAGTGTTAACAGCTTTAGAAAAGTTTATGGCTCGCGGTTGAACATTATTTAACACATTACTTAGCGGCGTTAATTCGATAGACCTTTTCGATTCATAGCTTAGTATTTTTTTAAAAATTCATGGACGACAATGGAAATTTCGGTCGCGAACAAACAAGCCACCTTCAGAATAAGATTTTTAAGTTCATTGTCTACATAGTCATTGGACACGAATCTCCCGGTAACTAATGTGTTAATTTATTAACAATCCGGTAGATAACTTGTAAATCGTACAAATTAATTACCTAAACGTACACGTGTATAATGCCTGACTATGATAATAAAAATAACAAGTCTTGGGTCCGACGCAGACAGCGAATCGCAAACTAAACTTAATGATTTGCCAAACGTCTGGCGATTCGAAGAAAATAAAAAGGAATCTCGCATAAGAAAAATGCCCACATAAGAGAACCCGCTGATCTGCTCTGGACGTACGCTTAACCTAAACGCAGGCACTATGTTACTCGGCACTCCATCGTCTTAGGATACTTTCTCACAGTCAAACGTATCTATTAAAATTATTTGTACTAATTAATCTAGAGTATTTGCCGATACTTTCGAGGGAACGAAACCGTGGAGACAATCTCGGAATCACCACGGTCTCCACATATCGGCGTTCGCGGCCGACGGACCAGCTACCGCAGCAAATTTCAGAGGATTAGGATTAGAATTTCTATTAGTCGAGCAAGTCGCTTTCCCCGACAAATCCTCCACGGGGCCCAGTTGATCTTCCCGGGATTTTGGCGCGCCATTGGAAGAATCCATGGGAACCGTGGAGCTGATCGATTCTTGGTACCTAGGTCTTTTATCGGAGATTACTAGAAGTCCATCGGAATGATGCCTCTTAAAGACATCCCTTCTGGGTGCTACATGGTCGGATCGATTGTAAGTCTTATCAGTAATCACTGACAGCGGTTGTCTTACATTTGCTACGATCCCGAAGCCGTTCAATATGTCCGACGAGTCCGCTGCATCCTTTCTTGGATAGCTACGATCCAGCTTGGGCTCCATGAAGACGGGAGACTTGCTGTCGCTTGTGGAGCTGATTTGCGGCTTCTGCGTCTCCGGGGACGAGGATAAGCTTTTCGAGGAGGCTGGACTCTGTTCGGGGATCTTGAATCGTGGCTGATGATTGGGCGAGTGCGCTTGGGGGTAGTGTTCAGTCATCGACTGATGATCCTCGCCGTAGCTGGACGTGGACGTGGACGGACTCAGCAGCGGACTCTGCGGCCTGTGAACGGCGGTGAAAGCCGACGGCGGGCCGATCTTAGATGATTCCGGAGCCGGTGGAAAGAAGGGAAAGTTCGCCGAAATGTTGGCCGATTGCGGCACCAGAAGAGCCAACTCTCCAGTCGGCAATCTGCTTGGTATCAACTGAACACCGTTCGGTATCTGTATCCTGGCACTTCCGTTATTGTTCTCGTCGCCATTCTGGAAATCGCTCTGGAAACCGACCTTCACCTCCGGATAGAGGCGTTCCGGCATGTAGGGCACGTAGTGGCTGTAGAAGGGCGCCATTTGCTGGAGATTACTGACGCAATTGTTCAAATGTGATACCAGTCGTTGCTTGACAACCAGGTCGACGTTCTCGAGGTGGCTGACGTACCGCGATACTTCGGTAGCACATTCAGAAAATCCGGTACGGAATTTCGTTAACACCGCCGGATCGGTAGCGACCGCCGTGCTCAATTGCTGCCGCTGCACCGTCTGCAAATGCTTCACCGTCATCTCGAGGATATCGGCCTTCTCGAGCTTCGAATGCCTCGTCGGCTGTAACAGAAATAAACCCGTTGATAATCTTTCGTTTACTTCGAAAAATTTTCTATCTAACTTATAGCGCGCGGCAGGACAAAAAAGCAAATGTTATTAGACATTTTTTGCAACGAGAATGCGATGCGTTTTAGGGTAAAAGTTGCCCCTAGGACTCGATCGATAGCGTCGACCGCTGTTGGAGCGGCAGTCGCACTGTGGGGACCTGTTTTACCCGCTGACGCTGAACTAGAACCGTTCCAGAAGAGGGAAACATCGCTCCCAGCCTGTTCAGAGACCAGTAAACTACCCTCGGGGTTCAGAAGCTGTTAGGGTACGGACATATTGGAGTGGTGAAGATCGAGGGTAGCGGCAGGGTAAACATCGCGGCAAAATCAAACCAATGTAATTAACGGAGTAGACAAAAGTGTGGGGGTTGCGTCTTCTGATTTCTCGATAATGCAAAGATGGGGTTCTTCAGTAGTCAAAAGCGCTAGAGAACCTCCTATTTTTACGTAGACGAGGCGTAATTTGCATTATTCAGTAGCATAAAGCTGCGCATCTAGCTACTTTCAAAAAGCTGCGACAGCTGCTGTAAACGTAAATAGGCTTCTTTAAAAATTTTTTTTTAAATATTGCATTGTTATCCAGTTCTGAGCTATGTTTAAAATTTCAAGTCTCCAGCTCATCAGGAAGTTCGTTTAAAATCAATTGCAAAATTTGTATCGGACAAACAAAAACAGACAAGAAAGCGAGCTAATAAAAACGTGGTAAAAATGGGTCTTTTGAGGGCGATTGCGGCCTAGATTGATCTTTCATCTAGCGCTTTTGACTACTGAAATACTACACCCTTACATGCGACTGTTCATGGTGAAGAAATCACCGCTCCACCATATTCCCGTACTTAGGGCCGCAGAGAACGAGTATTCGAACGAAATTGGAGTAACGAAGGAACAAGGAGTGGGAATTTTGAAATTGCAAGGACAAGTCGGCAATGAGGGGGCTCTTAGTGCCCACCCTGGGGGCTAGAAAGCCAATAATAAGATGCAATGTCTGTAGGGATCTTAAGTCTGTGTCCAAGAAATCTGTGACGCCTAGGTAACGCCCACGTAATTGCCTCGATACGACCTGCTACCTTAATAACAGAGTGCTAACTTCGGTAGCTAGTGCGAGCAATTTCGTAGTGCCCCCAAGGCTACCGCGGTTACATTCTACCGGTAATCTACCTCCGCGGTTTTTATTAATTCCTCTATGTAAATGGTCCGTGATGAACGCGTAAGAAATTGTTAAAAACCTGTGATACGAATTAAAAGCGTGGTGGCGGGTAAAGGTGCAACATGTTCCTGTCTGCTAAAGGGCGGTGTTACAAGATCAGCAAACGGTAGTCCCATCGTGGGAACCCGTTAGATCTTTCAGACTGGCATCCTGGAAACATTTTTTCGGACCAGAACGCCAGCTAGCCCTTTCAGTATTCTTCGGATTCCCACTAGCCTTTTAGGGATCAATAACTCAATACCGATGCAGCTCTACGAGCTCGAGATTCTATTGTATCCTTTCTACGACACGGTCCTCGGTCCTGGATCAGGATGGTGCTCGCATTTTTATGGTAAACTAGCGGTCACCTTCGAAATAAGCGTGGGAGTCGAGGAAGGGATCGGTTACACAGCCTATTGAGCTGCCTCTATCCCATTATTCGCCTCGAAACGTGCTCCCGAGAAAGATGGACTGACTTAAAAATCGCTAACAGGTCCTTGCTGATGTTTGTTCAGCGGACAGCAATGTGAAACTTTCGGAGTAGTCTTAATTTATTAAACTGTGAAAGGAGACTCGGAAAAACTCGGAAAAATCATTAGACAGCGGATATGGAAAATAAAAATTATTTGTATCGATTGCAAGAAATAGAAACTAAATTGAATGTTATACCTTCCCTTAATAATTTTAATAGAAGAGAAATCATATATTGATATGTTCAATTTTTAAAATTTTCCAACAATTTTGAATTTGATCTAGTCAATTTTTAATTTTATACTGCGGATCTTTATGGAAAATAAAAATGTTCCGCCTGAATCGCAACAAACCCGAGTGACATAGAAATTTATAGTAAATTGAAAATTATATAACAGCATTTTTAAATCCGTCTAATGTTTTTAACGTTTTAAATAACACCTACTCATTTGTGTCGTAAATGCATAGAATCCGATGTCTATCCATCATCTTCCGAGAAAAACGGTAATGTTAATTTGCAAAAGAAGATTAGCCGTATGAGATTGATGCCGAGAGCCTGAGAACGCGAAGTAAGCCTGAGAAAGAGGAGAACCGATGCGGAAATCGAATTTCCCGTGACGCGAATACGACACTCAAGATTTGGAGGACCGACACCTGCTAAAGGATCGAAACGAAAAGGCGAAGGCGTCGGGCATCCCCCGATTTTTTTGCTGATCACCGTGGTCCTCGCGATGGCTCGGATCCTTAAAGATGATACGGTCAACAAAGGGAGTCTGTAACCCGAGACGAGATTCTCCTTTTCTCTCTCTCTCTCACTCTCTTCGTAATAATTATTTCGAGGTTCCCACGAACGCGGGGGGCGTTTCGTATGGGCGATCGGGACGGACACTGGAGCGAGCAGGTAGCGGAAGTCATCTGGACGAGGAGAAGAGAACGGTGAGAGCGGCTAGCTCTCGTTATATTCCTGTCTGAGAAATCAATCTCGATGGATCATGTTACTGGAGACGGAGTCCTCTACCCTACGGTGCTGCGGGAAAATCTCGCGGATGCTGCTGGAAAGTTTTTTCAACATTGGAAATTTTGTCCTACCTCTTTAAACAAGATCGTACAGAACGCAACTGTTGGATTATTACGTACATCAAAAAATGACTGCTCAAGAATGAAGACATTACGAAGAATGAAGATATTATGAAGACACTTTGTCCAACCTTCTCGAACAAGATCATACATGATTGGATTATCATGAACATCAAAAAATGACAGCTCAAGAATGAAGACATTAACTTTGTCCAACCTTTACGAACAAGATCATACCGAACGAAACTGTTGAATTTTTATGAACATCAAAAAATGACAACTCAAGAATGAAGACATTAATTTCATCCAACCATTTGAAACAAGATCATGCACGACGAGACTATTGAATTTTGACGAACATCAAAGAATGACAGCTCGGAAATTAAGACATTAATTCTGTCGAGCAACGAAATTGACTCGGATTCTTTTATAATAGCACGCTCCCTACGAGCGATATAACAGTGCGAATTGGTTAAAGTTACAAATGGCGAGATAAGGCATGCGCAGTAACCGCAGCAGATTGTTTCGGTCCTCTCGGTATAAAGGTCAAGAGTCGATCTTTTAATTAAACTGATAGGATGAGCTCCGGGTGCGGATGTTAGCTAGAACTGTTTGATCAGGCCGTCTCCTTTTTTCGAGCTCGCCGCCGCGCCATCCTCTCCCGTGTGTGACATGATTTGTTTTCGACTGTAGAATTGGGACTCCGGTAGCAGGAGGTGGACGGGGTTTTGTTTTAGTGTTTTAGATGCCTTGCCGTGGGAACGGATGGTGGAAGCCCTCTGCCAACACGTAACCTCCGCCGGAGTTCTCAACAATGGCACTTCAGTCCCCGAACCGAGTGGCAAACCAGTGTGCCCGGAGTACATTCCACTCGATCGGTTTTTTCGAACCGATAGAATTTCGACGATACTAAATTGCCAATTATCCACAATACGCTTCCTATTCCAAGAGAAAATTGTATCGGGTGACCAGAAACTAGACTCAACAAGATAGGAATTGCTAGAAATTTATTTTCGGCCGTTCTGCCTGATACTTCACTCCAGTTTTGTGACTATTAGGTTGGAGGGAAAGTTCTGTCGCATTTTAAAGAAAACGTTTGAATCAATTTATAAAAATATATGTTTAATATTATTCAATGATATAATTATTTAAATTACGACAGAACTATCGCTCCAACCTAAAACACTGTCTAAAATAAATTGGAAGAACCCAGTCAATCCTCTTAAACTTATTCCAAAAAGCCGAACGTCACGAAACATATCAAATTACCTTAACATTATTTTATTCTTTCTATCAGCCTTTTTTGTTCAAAAGAAACACGTCTGTCCCCAAAGGATTAACCAGCCAATCCTACCGAACCCTGCCTGAAAAAATGAAACGATCACGAAAAATCGCGACAAATCCCTGAAATTACGAGATCAGCTGGCGCACGCACGTCTCGCACGTGTCGAATCGTCCGACCCGGTAATCGATCGGGCGGCCTCTTCGCCCGCGGAAATCTCGATCGCGGGATTACCGACGACAGTTACGTGACGAAAATATTCGCCAGTAGGTCCGGATAGAAAGGCAGTCGCATATTTCCACGTTATCTCCGTGAACCGGGGATAACGTCACCAGATAAGTCTTCGAGATCGGTCACGTTCGCGGCGGCACGTTTCGGGCGCCGGGCGACAACGTGGATTCCACGCGAGGTCTGGGATCATGCGGTCTCGTGCTATCGTCCCCGGGAGCTTTGCTGATGTCGTTGTTCCTCGTCAAGAGAATTCCGTCGGTCGTTTCACCGTGTCACGCGATTAACAGATTAAAACAGCCGCCCGCTAGACCCGCTCTATCTACGTCCGACATCTACCGATCGATCGATCCCAGCGAAATCACTGTCATCGAGGCACTGACCACCCTGTAGCGCAGATAACATGCTCGTCGATCCCTCCCCTCCCCCCTCGATAAATCCCCAGGATCGGATACTCACGTCTTTTTTCATCGCCTCCAGGATCAGCCCCTTCAGCTCGTCCAGGCACTGATTGATCCGCGCTCGACGACGCTTCTCCATGATCGGCTTGTTGCTCTGCAATTAGCAAATTAGGAGCTTCAACGATCGATACACGCCACCATGGAATCCCTTTGGGATCTATCGCCTCGTTATCGGGTCGAGAATTACAATTGCTTGCACGCGATAGCACGTGGAACCGCTTTAGGAGCGATAAGCGTGCGAGCTGGAGAATGTAAGAAGGGGATTCGACATAATTGCGGACCTCGCTCTGTACTCTGTTGTGTTTACGCTCTGTTATTGCGACTGTGCGGTGATGCTACGGGAGCTGCTGTCAATTGTTCACTTGGATATTTTCTTTAGAGAAGTGAATCGAGATGAATTCGAATTTCGAGATTTATACTTTCAGTGGGAGCATTGAGACAATAATTTTGATTTGTTGCTAGCGACAATTGATTGTACGAACTTTCTTTGAAAAACAAGTGTACTAATTGTGAGTGGATAAGAATTCCCTACATATTTATTTTACTTTAATATTTTATTGATCGCTCGAGTATTTCTATTCGCACAGACGATAGACTTTATCTGTTTGTGTGCAGCATGATAAGCTCAATAGAAAATTTGATAGTTTACATTCATCTCTAAAGATCCATAATCATTTCTAAGAACCGGGGCAAGTAGTGATCGCAAGTAAAGAATGACAACCGTCGACACAACGGAGAGTTGTTGAAAAATGATAAGAGGTCGAGAATAAATGTTACCCTTCGCAGCTCAGCCTTGGTCATCCCGGACTGCGTGTGAGCGTCCGGCTCGTCCTCGCTGCCAGACATCTTGTAATTATAGTAATCCACCATTGAAGCACAGAGTCGAACACTTTCGGCGATTTTTGCAACGAAATCAACACAGAAAATTGTCTGTTAAGTCCCTTGCGATCGTTGACACGTGAAAAACAGAACTGAATCCACAAACAATTCCACACGAGTCCTCGACATTGAGGAGCCAACGGTGTCGTACTGGTACGATTCTGTCGAAGACTTTTGTAGCACTGAGGTCGGGGATGATCGCCGGTAGCCGGCGTCGTCCCGCTTGGGGTGTCGAGGGTAACTGTTTGACGTTTTCGATTTCGAAGACCGCATGCCGATGCACTCGCGGCGAGTTCGGAGTGGGGTGTATCGTGAACCTGGAGTGGGGCTATAGAGTACCCATGGGGTGGGAGGTCCTCCTGAGACCTGTTGATGTGTGGGAATTCACGCCGTCCTCGGGACAAGGCGACATAGTCTCCTCGAAATTTGAGTCTCCTCTTTCGTACTCCTTTCGCAGCTTTACTGCGCACTTCTTTTTTACTGCGCCGCGCCGGGACGCATAAAGCTGGTTTTGTGCCAGCTATTTAATAAAGAGACTGAACAATTAGATCATCGTTTCGGAGAGGGACGCGGTTCTTCAGGTGCCGGGCTCGTTAATTCGAGTTTATTAAAAAATATACCTCGAGGTTCCGGGAATTCCTAACAAAGGCTGGATTATCGTTTCGTCGGGACAAAAAATGGTAAATTAATTCAGATGAGGAACTACTATCTTCATAGCATACCTGGACTGTACAAATTAGGATTACAAAATCGTTTAAAATCATCTGAAATAGAAAACTAAAAAAAATATACGAATTTCGCTGGAAAAAATAAAATCTGCTCCACCGACGCCGCATAAAGGAAAAATTGATCTTTCGACGATCGGCGCTTCGAAAAATTCCCCATAAGTTTCCCCGACGCAATCAGAATCTCGCTGTCACCGCTGCCCCGTGTGCGCCGGCCGAGCGAGTAAATGGTTGACACTGGAGAGAAAAAAGAGGAACGATCCTCACGATCCTCGTGGGGTAAAAAGTTCAAGTACCGCAAAGACGATCTTGTCGGTCCGATTGCCGCGATGAAACCCCAACACAGCAGCAGCGGCAAAGGCAAAGGCAAACGACGACAGGGACGATCGTGCGACAGAGAAGGGCCGTGTGCCGGACGTGTGTATACGTGCGTCATAAGTGTGGCTGGCGCGCGCAACGATGCATCGGATGCAGACGACTGCTAGAGCGGAATGGTGGGGCGGCGGGGCGACGGGAGGGGTGCACACTGTGTGGGAATTCTTCTGAAACGTTAAATACTGTTTACTCGGGTCGCGCCGCGCTGTTCTCGACCCGTACAGTCTCATCAATGAACTCTTTCTTTCGCGCGGCGTGCACGCTGTTTTATAGAGGCGACGCCATGGGAAAACGCGATATCGAATTGCGCCTGGAATTGCAACTGCCCCCGGACTTTTTGCAACACCGTTTTACGATCGCACTCGGCCTTTGTGAAACTGTTTTATTCCTCTGTCAGCAGCCATTTGCGCCTTTATAGTTTACCAAAATCGATAGAACTCCGCCTGAAATACCGTTTACGCAGTTGCTGAATTCAGGCAAACTCGGAAAGAACATGGTACACATACTAACTATAGCATCACCAACATTTTCCACCTGTAAGAAAGTAATCTGGATTGTACATGAATAACTTTTTTATAATTGTGTACCAAACTACCTGATTTTTTAGAATCAATGTCGATGAAATTTTCAGCATGTGTACCTTGTAAATTATAATTTCTTGGAAAATCTTTTTTGCATGTCATTTCATAAACCAATGCTTCTAATTGATTACAAAAAAATCAGGCCGTTTGGTACAATTATAAAAAAGTTATTCTGTTTCAAAGAGCGTTCGAATACTTTCCTGAGCCACTGTATGTCGAAAAGTTAGTATTTCAGGAGATATTACAATTTAAAAAATAATTCTAAAATACTATTACTGTCATACTAATTGTAAGATTTACTAGTGTAAAACAAAGATATTTCAGGTGGCAACGTTAGGTGACTCACCTGCACATCAGTATATATTAGGTTGGAAGATTATAAAAAGTATAATTAAAAATACTGGAAGCAAAAATTATTAACGCAAGTTTCCAGTGTTTATTGCGGTTCTGGTTGACCCGCTTGTGACGAGAGTGTTATTGGCATCGAACAATTATTGGCATTCGTCGACGTCGACGGTGTTATTCATGACGCGCGGCACGCTTAGGAGCAATAACACCTTGTCAATAAACGTACCCAACTGTAAAAACAGTCTCACAATAAAGATGGAAAGCGCCTTACGACGATCGGCGGGCGTTTCACGAACGACAAGCATGTAGACGGGAAATAATAAACGCCGGACATTTGTTCCGTTGACGGAATCACTCAGCCCATTTCTAGAAGTAATGGCGGCCGCAATAAACAGATAAACCTTTATGACCGGCGATTATTGCACCGGAAAACTTTTACTTTCCGGAGCCGGACCGTAGCCGTGGCAAAGGCCTTTTCCTACTTTATGCTGCGCTACGTAAACGGTCCTTTTGACCGGTTGATTTATTTCACTGTCTAGCCATAGCCAGGCTATCCGCCATGATTCCGGGACAGATACGGAAACACCGTGGATCACTGGAAACTCATTTTTTGCCCTGGACAAGCAGGTAATTTTCCGTATTTCAATAGATCATCAACTCAAACATTTATAAAAACATTACAAAGTGATTTTCATGATTGACGGCTCTCTCTCTCGTTCTAGGTTAAATTAAACGACCAAGAAAAATCGCACATAAATTTTTAAGGAGTCGTTGCAAAGGGGAAGCTCCAATCTTCAAACACACGGTAGATTCGTCCAGGGAAAAAATTTTCCAATCTTTCTAGAGAAGTTTCAATTTGTACCATTGTCGACAAGGAACTTTCATCAGTTTTCGAGCTGCTGCATCGCGCACGAATATTTTAGAAAAAATTCTGAATGCACCGTGAAAGTAGAGGCTTTCAGATTTAGAATGAACCAAGGTTCTGCGATTTTTTATAAGAAAATTGTAGCAGCTCGAATAGCGCCGATTTGTCAAAGATCGGAAATTCAGTGTTAGGGCGGTTTTTGGAGAGTGGCCAGGCAAGGGTCGAATGGAATTGTCGTTTAATTAATCGCCGGGGTGGCTCGTGTCGGTATCTCAAGACTCTCAATCTCTCAGCCCGTTGCGATTACCGTGAATGACCGTGCGACGCGTCATTGCGTCACAATGTGTCTCGCGATAGTTCCGCGATAAATCGGTTCTCGCGACCAGCTGTGCCCCCGTGGTCCACGGGACTTCCGCGTCGACACACGAGGCCCCCGTACACACGAGCATACGTGCCAGATGCACGATCCACGCCGATCCAGCGTCGGGCCTCCGCGATTGAGAAATCAAGATCCAGCCACGATCGGATCACCGGTCGCATAAAGACCTGAAATTCCCGTGGGGAACGAACGAGTTCGCCGCTCTTGTTTCACGCTCTTTCATGTTCCTCTTGGATCGCCCTTCAGATGATCGATCAAAGATTAAGGGCGCAGAGGAGAATACGGAACTCCCGAGGTTCGCAAATTTCGACCCTCGACCGATCATTATCGAAACGGATGTTTATGTTTGACTGACTGGACGTCGAGCACATGCCTTTTGATCCTCGAACGGTAAAAATTCGCATTTTCGCAACATCTGTTGGGTGTACACGAATTTCAGATTTATTTGATTTCTCAGTTGACTCTAGTTTTGCCATTTTCCGGGGCGTCCGGAGAGCGTGAAAAAGAATTTTTCAGGCAGAGTCCGTTACATTCCGAAAAAAAGATAGACCCCCACTAAAACTAGGTAGTTAATGGTTTTATTTCGGGTACCTACCATCAGTAAATACATAATGTGCTACGTTAAACTGCAGCTTTGTCCCTGGGACTGGTATATTATTGCGTAGCCATGGAGGACTCCCCGAGTTACAAGAGGGCCTAAAGTAAGAGACCCGGGGCCCCTTCTTGCTCTCCTGCATCTGCAAACTCTGGACTCGGAAGTTCCGTCGAGGGTACAGGCTGGCTTCACAATAAAACAGGCCGCGGCCTTGAATTTTGTTTTTAACTTATCGCCCCTCTTCCGGCTATCGCGCTCCGCCGTTAGTGCTCGTTGTACCTGGCTTTCTACTCCCATTCCTCGAGCTATCCATGAAAATTCACAATTTTCTAGTTTATGGTACACTTACACAGATTTTGCCTAAAGTGTACTCTCTCTCTGTGTGTTTATTAATTTCCTTCAAACCGAAATAAAATTCTATATTGTTATAGTCGATATACAGCCTTTGGTAAAAACATAGGCACACAATAAATATAAAATTTCTATTTTTCCTGTGGACACTTCTGTTAAAACGCAATAATTTTTTTTAAAGTGGACCAGACGACCTGATTGATTTCAGCAATTAGATATTTACTAAATGACATGGAAAAAAGATGTAAAGTGAAATTGACGAAACGGGGCCAACACGAAAATTCTCATGGAACTTCATATCCGATTCCCATGGTCCACGATTTCCCATAAATATTCCAGCTAGCTGTCATAACGGAAGGCGTTCGGTCAGATGTCGCGACCTCCTCATTAACCCCGGGAGGCTGAGAGTGGTTCGAGTAGTTCGCTTGACCACAAACCTCTTGAGGAAGATCAAGAGGCGAGTCTAAATTTGGAACGCCCACCCTCTGCTTTGCGGCTCGATCTTGGGATACACCTGCAGTCGCCACCCTCGCACTCACCATGGGATCCAACAGGAAGGAAACGCTATCCCCGAATCTTGAAATCTTCGCTTCCGCCCCGCAAGAAGACCGGACCTTCTAGTCTCACGAGAGAACCTCCTAATCGATTCCCTCAGCCCAGGGCCCGCCAGGTGTCCGAAATTAATTTCATTTCACACGATTCGCTCTTGCCTGGATCACAATCTCGCCTAAACGAATTAACGCGTTCGGAGTCCGAGTATTTAACCTTCGGAAAGTTAACACCGTTCACTCTGTTCCATATATCAATTTTTTAAAACATTAAAATTCATTCTATTTGCACAGCTCAGGTATTAGGTTTTCATTGTAGATCAATTTTGATCAGCCTCAATTTTTATTGCTATGTCTAACTCAGATTTATTCCACCTAACCACTGCTCCTCAGAAATCTGTAGAGCTACCAGGTTTAAAAGTAAATTATTAAATTACCCATTGACAAACTTAATAAAAGTTTTCCTGTCAACTTTCCTGTAATACTTTCACACACCAAATAAAATTAGGTCATGACCATTATTAAAATTTCTATGATCACCAAGGAATATAATATCGGGATGTCCCCAGCTGTACCAAAGTTAATTTAGGAGGTCTAGTCTCTACAGAAATACTGTTTTAATTGCTTCATTTTTAATGGCGCTTCTATATTCAGGGAGTCCCATAGAAAAAAATACGTGCGTGGGGTCGTTTTTAGACGACATCTGGATCGTCGTCGCGGGGAAACAGCCGGGATTGTGGAATACAGGAAAATGTAACTCGTTTCCGTGGGAGTTCAATGAAAAAATGTCTCGTCCGCGCGACAGACGGCATCATTTATTACAGCCGGGTATTTGTCTCCACGAGTGGGGGCGCGATTCTCATGAATTTCCTTCTAATAAAAAGTTGCGCTTATGTGCTTTACGTTTGCTCGGGAAACTCACAGTAACAGCTACAGTAAACGAATAAAAATATGAAGCACACAATTTCTTAATGAAAAATCTATAAAATACAAGAACATATTTTTATTGACAAACATATATGTTCTCCTATTTTATAGATTCTTTATGACAAACATTAAAAACGTGCATGATTTATTTTTATCGTGAGGGTCTTCTAGACTGTGATGTCCGATCAATTTTTTAGTTCTGTTATGCAATTTCATGAAGTCGCTAAATGTATAATTTATACTCTTGCGAAATCTTTGTTTGCAAAAGGCTTTGTGAATGAATATAATGCAGCCCGCTAGAAAGTAGCGGGCGTGAACGGTGAATTTGACATGCAGCCTGTACCCCATATGTCGATTGATCCGTTCGACGGTAACTTGAAGATTCCACGAACAATGCTCCACAAAATCCCGATCGTAAATCGAAAGTGCCCCATTCACTCGAATTGGGTCAGTGGGTCGTGCCGCTGGGAATCGGGTCGTGTGCTGGACACACGCGAGGCAGACGATTACAATGGATCCAATGGCCAGGTAACTATATTTCCAAGCTGGAGTCAAACATCCAAAAAAAATAAAAAATTCGAATAATGTAATAGTAAGTCCAATGATGCCTAACCACATACTATAATAAGCACGTACTCATTTTAAAGGAAAATTTAAATAAACCAACTATAACAAGTATGTACCGTCAAAGCTCCCGTTCTGACAATAAAAAACGAATTTCACAGTTCGGAATTAAGAATAAGAATAAGATTAAGATTAAGAGCTAAGAATCCGCGTAAGTCGAGGACTTACTGCGTACTCAGATAAAAATTATTTCCTTGCAAATACAAAAAGACATGAGCTCATTATCCAGGCGTTAATGCACCCGTTATCCTAACCAAACTGATCGATTCCAGAAGAGTAACACCCCGTTGCACACTCCATACGTGCAGCCTAAGGTTGAAGAAAAAAAAAACCAACCCCCCAGCGAGCAGCGTAGGGTAGCTGGACCTCGACGCAGTTGCGTCTACCCCTTTGGAGGCTAGATGCTTGCAGTGGCCACCCCATTCTGTGCCCCCTCCTTTTCCGGAGAGTGGGCCCTGTTCCTTGGCTCGCAAAAGTTCGTGCCGGGCCCTGCCTCTGCCGTGGCGCAAGGGATCACCTGGCGACGGTTCCCACGTTTCTGCGATTCGCGTTTCGCTTCACCCTTTTCGCCTTATATTCCTTCGTCGTGTCGTCGTGTCGGTGGATATTCCTGGGCCCATAATGCTGTACGAAGGAAAACGGTGATGGAAGGGACCTAAAAGGGACGAGCGGGGAGGGGGACAAAGAGAGAGAGGGGGGGCTAGATCGTGCAGTGGGGGCAGATCCTTTGGTCGAAGGAAGAGAGGACAGAACGAGGAAAGAAAGAAAGGTGGAAAGAAAAGAAAACGAGCCGTGCCTCGTGCATCTATTATGGGGGCCTGACCGCTATGGAGGCGCGCGTGGCTGACACACGAGGGGCCCGCGATAGGGCACCGGCGCGGCGTTCGACGTTTTATTGGGAAGGGAAAAAGAAAACGGTGCTAAGTCCGGATCCCGCCGGACCCGTGCACAGGCCCAGGTATGTATTTGCATAGAAAGGCTGAAATTTTTGTCCCCAGTGACTGGGCTGTAACTGTTGTTTCGTCTTTCGAAGATCGTGGGAGTTTTTCGGCCCTTGTGGTAATCCTTTATACGACTTGGCCTGGGCCGCGAACGGGCAATTACGGTACCCAGTTTATTGTTTTATGCCTGTTCTATTATGCCGGCTCGCCGGAACCTTGAAACATCGGGGACCAGGATCCTCTTGGACAATGGCAGATCGATTTTAAAACGACGATCGCACCCAGGAGGAGCTCGAGCGGTGGGGAACATCTGGGAGACTTTTATTGACTTCAGTCCTTGAAATGCCCAAAATCTTCGTAGTAAAGACCTAGTACTGTAGCTAAAAACATTCATGTTTCATTGATTTGTATGAATAAGTATCATTTTGGAAAAAGATTCTCCGAATCACAAGACGGACCTTTCTCCGAGAAACCGCAAGTTTGGTCAGTTTCGGGTCGGCGATTGTTTTCCGCCTGGCTGAGAATTAAAAAAAAGGACTCCGTCCAAGAGTATTATGAGTACAGTAACTCAATCTTCCGAACACATCCGGTAACACACAGGCCACCGAGCTAAATATCGAGGCCCCGAACTGTATTAAGAATCTGTTCACAAGTCCGTTAAAATCATTCAGCGGCTGATCTTTAGGAAACACGATCTGTTTAGTCTTCGGTGCTCCGAAGTGAACCCTCCTTCGTGTTCTTTCATGGGACCAGCAGCATCGATAGCGTGCTTCGACGAACAGTAATCCGTGCAATAGGACCGGATTGTTTTTACATTGTCTTCCTAACTGCCTTCGAGGAATACTCCAATTTACGGGAACGGGTCGCGCACGCAGGTTCCTCTCTTAAATCACCCTTTACCGTTTCCGGTGGCCTCGCCGGAAATGGCTGGCGAGGGCCATTGATAGGAGAACCTTGCCTAATCCCGGTTTTTAATTATAGCACTGCGCTTGAGATAACATCTAGCAATTTTGGCGCCGTTCCCTGAAATAATCCTTCGATCTGCTACGCCCATAAACGCGCAAATCAATCGGAAATTATTTTTCCTATTGGTCTTTCGGAATGTCATATTTCGTTTTCTCAAGGGAAAATGAAAGCCAATTGTTTACCATTTAGAATAAGTAATAATAACAAATGGACCAGATAAATTGACAAAAAATGTGAGATACTTTCTGAAAATAATAATTATTATAACAAGGCGTTCTGAGGCTATACGAGGTCCTCCTCTGGGTCCGTCAGACACCGGCAATCCTTTGCGCAACTTCATTACGACACCTCATCCCGGGCATTCTCCTCTCCAAACAACACCTAAACTAAGCTGCCAATTTTCAGTAACAAAAGGGCATCTTGGGGCCCAACGAGGGGGGCCATCCTGAGTGGTGGGGCCCCGAGCTGATATCGGGAGCGAAGTACGGAGCCGAATACGTCCGAAGAGGTGGACGAAGATGCCCGAGAAGGATGGTGGGAACGCGTGGCGCGGTGTGTTCTCACCAGCTTGCTCTCTCTCTCTTTTAGGGCGCCTAGGAGCGCCGCTACGGAGCAAGGTTACTGCCGCTATGACGCCGCGCTTCTGCCGTCTCCGAGCTGCACCAACCTGCCATAAGTTTGCCGCGAAATCCGTATCCGAAATGCCACGCTTTGTCTCCTCTAACCTCGACGTCTTCGGTTCTCCAATTATCTCCAGCGATCATCAGGACGAATTTAAAACGAGATCGTAATCTTAACGTTAACAAAAATTTTAGAACCACGTTGTCTTCTTCTTAACCCTTCGCACTCGATTAGTGACTTCGAGGCGCCAGTCGAACTTGCCATATCATTATTTGTAACAGTTTTTAAATGATTAAATTCTTCTGTACTCTAAAAATTGCTGGAAGATTATATAGAATAAAATCTTCTAGGTTGAAAGATGTGTCTTGATTTCGGAATTAAAATTGATTCGAGTCCAAAGAGTTAACTTATTTATTGAGATTCTAACTGAATTGTAACTAATATTTTTAAGAAGAATCTCTTCCTCGGAACATTTGTATGGAGCACTGGACATCCCTAAGGTAAATTCAAAGGATCGAGAAATTACTATCAAATCCTTCATCCTTCCTGCTAAAAACTAAATCGTGTACTCGACATAAATCACTAAACGATCTTTTCTAGAAAACTGCTGCTCTACAGCCATCCAGACTGTCAGAGCCATTATAATCCTAACCGACCAGCACTTTCACCATCGAATCCGCCAATTATCTAAAATTAGCCTTCCCGAGGAAACAGTTAGATCTTCTACAGTACAAAATCGATCCTGATCCTTCGAGATTGCATAAAACCTGATGCCTGATAGGCGATAATGCGGAAGACCATAAGCGAGAAAGGATTATAGCTCGTGTTTTATTGATATTCAAAATCCATGGTCGTCGAAGAGGTGAAAATTGGGGGTCCAGCAATTAAATGGGATGACGGTCGGTCGAATGGTCTCCTTTGCAGAAGCATCTGCTTTCCCGATGACGTAACGCGGTGTTCGAACAATGGTGTTCCTTTAAACGACGATCGACGCGGCCCATTTCTCGAAAAAGCTCGTCGCCGCAGCTCTATGCAAATGGTAGTCCCAATGGGGGACCTTCGGCGAAATTTGTCACTTCGAACGAGTTAGTCCACGCAAGTAAACCGGCTATTAGGCCCCGACAAATCATCGCCGCTTGTTTCGTTGCGAGAACACCGCATTGTCTACTTCCACAGCTCGGAGGCTACTGCATATGGGGAAATTCTGGACTAGGAGCCCATGGGTTCAGTTTTATTCGGATTATGGACCATGAATAATAAGTGTCAACTTATTTTACCGGGAAATGCGCTGGGAAATTGGCGAGAATTTGTTTAGGCGAATTTTGCATGAATGAAAATTCTTCTATTTTTAAACTAAAGATTTTGTGCATTTATAAAATGAGCAATACGCGCGCACATGTACTAAACAATTTTTATGAAACGCCCTACGCTACCTGATTTGCAACAAACTGGAGTGAAATAAAAATTTATTTTCTTTCTTATGTTTAATAGATTGAAAATAACATAATAATATTTTTAAATTCTTCTGATGACTTCTGATACTATTTTAAATTACACCTACTCACTTTTGTCATAAATGCGTACAATCCACTGTCTACATTAGTCATTCTGTGAAGAGTTCAAAACTATGCAACAATGCGTTTTTACATTCTTCACACTTTTTTACTGTTTTGCATTGAATTTCTATTTGTAACTAGTAATACGACCATGAATGCTGTAGCAAACGATAACGCAATTTTTTCCCGACTTTGTTGTTCGTTCAACAAAGAGAATCCTTGAACGCCGAGGTTTAGAAACTCCAGATTGCTTCAGTCGAGCATGCAGAATTGATAACTCTTAGGGAATTCCGTCGTCGTCATTAAACGGGATAATTGCCAGCGACGCCGTAATCGCCGGATCGAGAAACCGATTAGTGCACATTACGGCGTGCGGCTAATTACAGCGCAAATCCCAGTTAATCAGACAGTTCTTCCAAAGTTCCTACCTAGCTTCTTAGGGAAATTCCCCTGGATACGCGTATTAACGGGAGCTACATATATGTATCTTCAGATCACTGATCTGCGCGATGCGAAGCTACCGTAGAACGATGGGACAAAGCTGAAATCGTTGCATCAGCTGGAGGCAAATGTGCTCTCGTGCTGATGGTTTGAATCTTGGGGTGTTGAACAATGGTCCAGCGTGTGGATCGTCGAGGGGAAACTCTTCTTGTAGGAGTCTTTGATTCTAGTCTTCGATGAAGGAGACCTGGACTAACGGCACGCGCCAGACGACGATGGTCTGCGACCGATTTATTGATTTGTGGAAAGCAGCTGATGCTTGGGAAATTGATGTTCTGCTGGGATTAAGGAGCAATATACGACCCCCTTGCAGGACTCTGTCACACATATCGAGGCATATGTAGTGAGCGGAAGGAAAGATAGAAACGTCGAAGAGTGGCTGGAGAAGTTGAGGAGAAAGAGAGAAAGGAGAGCATAAATACACCAAAGAAAATACCAAATTATTATAAAAACAAATGTTGGGGTATAGGAAAGAATGCAATAATTTAGGTTAGTAATAATTAGGATACAAGCAGAGTAGATCAGGGTAGGAATATTAATGTAAATCAAGTCACATTTCATAGCTGTAAGGCTGAAAATAATTTTTTTAAGAATCTACAATACTAGTTAAGGCTTCGTTCCTTAATTATTAATGGAGTTAAGGATGTTAAGGAAATGTAAAAATTGTAAGAATTGAATAATTTCAATTCAAATAAACTCAGAAAAATGTTGAAATTATAAAACAATATTTTAATTGGTAGAACTTTGACAATATAATCGTAAAAAGCAAAGACTATTAATTGTTGTATCTCCTTGCTCCTTGAACATCGAAATAGTTCTACAAGCAGTGATTACAAAATTTGCGGGATTTCGCACCACCTATTTAAGAAATACGTGGCCAAAAAATGACGCGGGATCCTGCGGGATTGTGAGCCCTAATTGTAACGCGTGTAAAACTAGTCGTCAGCGTGTTCAGTCTTGGGGGAAAGGAAGAAAATCCGGAAGCAGCGTAAACGGCAGTTCATAGGAATCGAAGGAAGCAGCAGGTGCACGGAAACGCCTCCGATTCCGAGCGTAGGTAGCGCAAAATCGCCTAGCGATCCCACGAAAACGGGGAATCTCAACGTTTCTGCCATATGACGCGCCGATAACGACAGAGAGGCGTCCCGGTACGCTGATCACCGGGCGCAAGAAACCACGACATTGCAGCTGCATGGAAAGAAAATCGATACAAGGACTTCAGTAGGTCGTGGAACGAGGCAGGTGACGTTGGTCGCGTGCCAGACTCCCCTTCCTTTTGCCGGTAAGAAAAGCATTTTGCGCAACCCTATTGTCCTTGGCTCCCTTCTTGCTCACGATTTGTGGTCCCTTTAACATAGGGCCCAAGAAGACCGGCACCCTTCGGACGTCGCCAAGGGATTTCCCTCGGGGTTCGAATAAGGGCCGCCCTCCTCGATCTTCATGGAACGACATATCGCGCGTGCATCTTGAAATGATCCATGCGTTCCGCTACGATTGACTTTCGTCACGAAACCGGACGATCGGAATTAGAACGACAATGATTTCGTGCTCGTCTTCCATTATTCGTACCAGGTTTCTTGACCCTCGCGTGTGTGCTACCAGCTCTGCGATTTACAATATTTTCTTTAAAAATGCTTGACGCTCTCGAGAAAGTTGCTCCGCAAGATTGCGACCGAATATTTTTTGAGCTGGGCTGTAGACACGCTCACAGCGAAACCAAATCTTGAAGCTTGTCTTTGTATCCATTCTTCTTTGAAAGATTGTAATCTGCACATTTAGTGTTAACAGACATTGTTGTTGCATTCACTGGTAGTTATTCTAGTAAAGCAAAATAAACCCAGGGGGTTTAAAGTGCTCTTTAAAAATAAAAATAAAAAAATATTTTTAGGGAACCAAGGGATCAGCGAGAAGAAAATTTCCATAAAGCCGTACGAGAATGCAAACAGCTGATTTTCCAAACGGTCGGGGCAGCAACGCCGGTTAGCCCGAGGCGGGATAGCAGCAAAAATCAATTCAGGTAATAAGAACAGGAATCGCAGAAGGAGGACAGAAGAAACCGGGAGCAAGTAAACTGGTTTCCTCTTTGTCCGGTTCCCTGTGTCCGCAAATCCCCAAATATTTCGATAGCGCGTTTCCTGGAGCTTACAACCGGGGCTTGTACGCGCGTATCAGCGAAGCACACGTGCTGTTTCGCATCTGTCTTTGGCATCTGCAATTTCCTCGAGTCCCACGACCCTTGCCCATTACTATTCCTCGGTCCGGATCGACTTACCATAGAAGAAAGGAGAGAGAGAGAGACAGAAAAAGGAATGATTACCCCTCCTTCGACGTCACCGAGGGGATTCCGTGTGGGCACATGTTTCTGACGTCACGCGATGCACACGTCATGGTGACGTCGAATCCTCCGAGGGGGGTTCGAAATCTTAAGCATAGCATCTGCAGGGTGCTTTGGGGGATCGAACGTAGGGAATGAGAGAGAGGTTGTAATCACGACTTGAAGAAGGAGAAGACGAAGAAGGGGATCGTGCAAGGAGAATGAAGTGGAATCGCGCGAGGGGTGCACACACGTGGGAAAACGGCACGCGTCCCTCTTTTGGCCCGGTGTCACTTACACCTGGAATTTTTCGGGCATTTATCAGTGCGCTGCCCTAACTTCGCCTTCCCGCCGGAATTCCTTCGTGTGACTTCGCGTGGCGGGCCGAGATCGATCAAAGAGACGATTATTGCGCGCCGCGAGGGGCCCCGCCGTTCCTTCTTCCCTTTGTTTGCCGCAATTGTGCTTGTTAGGGCCCATACCATGGCATCCTTCAGCGATGTTTCTTAAGCAGCACACGATTGCGCGTTTTGTTTTAACCGCGCGTGTGCTGCTGTTACAATTGAGAATTCATGCTCTAAACACATTCGCTGCCAGCATCAAACCAATATTAAAACAATTTCTAATTTAACTCGGTGTCAAATTGACACAGCTATAAAAGATCGGTGAAATAACAAGGTAAACACTTATTTTTCGATGTTTCTTCGCATTGAACAGATAAAAGTCACGAAGTTTCGGGGGCAAATTTACCTACAGATACAGAACGGTATAACTTATTTCGGGAAAACTATCTCAAATTGACACGAGGGATTATTCTGGTCATGCATGCATACAATCTGGAATCTATGTACAACGTTAAATTGATCTGTTGGGTTTGAAACGAGGATTTTTATTGGTCCGGCGACAGGAATGGTTTTCTCGCACCCTTCTGCAGAGCGTACGCCCGATGCTGCGTGTCCCCGATTCTTTCAGGACTAGGTTAATCTTTCGCAGCATGCAACGTACTTACAGCAGCTGTGACTGCAGACTTGTTATTGTTAAATTTAGGATTATGCAAAATATGCCGGAATGTCCTGCAGTTTACTAAAGTGGGGCATGCATTTGCATCTGAAGACGAGCGGTCTAGTCTTTCACCCAGCAATTAGAATCTCCTCAGTGCTCAGTACCTCTAAAGAAACAGGGTTAATAAGTTTCACTGATCGATTTCAGGCTGCAGCTGAACCTCCATTATATGAACCTTTCGCACCTACGTACTTTAATGTCCGAACACCCTGTTATTGTAACCGGTAGAGACGTTCAACCCTTATACTGCAGGAAATTTCTTATAATTCATGTGATGTGTGTGAAATAACTGAAAAGTTTATTGTTATGGGCACCTATAGCAGTTTCACTATGTTCGAATCGGAATAAAAATGACTGAAATTATTTGCCTTGATGTCCACACATTGCCCCCATGATCGGTGTCGTCCACCATGAGAAACACTTTCCAGGTGGTTGCACCGGTAAGCGGACGACATGTGCGTGATTATGACGCTATCGTTATGGGAATACCATCATTCCAACGCAGGACAGCTTTGTTTCTGCTATCTGTGGGTTTCGAAAACACAATGGCGTACACGGAAGCCAATTTATCGAACGCCGCAACGGTTTTTGGGCTCCCCGAACCACAAAACAATTTATATTCTTGTTACGATCCATCGGCCAAGATAGTACATCATTAAATACATTTTTATAATCACCGTTAAACTGTGGATTTTTATGCGAAACAAAATATATTTTACTGTCAAAACATATCGAGGAAAAAATGTATGACATCATTGTTGAAAGGATTAGAAGTTTGTGTGTTGAGAGACACTAGGAAGCGTCTACGGTACATACCTGCTCGAAGCGAACAGGTGAGATGATACAATATTAATGAAATTTAATTCGTGCCTAATGAGAAGTAATTGTCCATTAATATACACTGTCGTGTGTTGGACCACCGTGAGAATGCGCGATGAGTTATCAGCACAATTCCCATGGACGCCTCGACACCTGGCAGAATGCAGTTGCTGCGGTAAAAGTTTCGTCCCTAAAAACGACAGGGTTCCGGCCGTGGATTACGCCAGCACGTACGTTCCGATAGACAATAATTGTCTGTTAATAACGTCCGGTGGGGAGCTGACGCACATGGCAAATAGTTTAACTCGTCGTGACAGATGTTATTAGAAGCGCTTCTGTCTTAAGAGAATCATCACGTGTGCAATAATTCCTAGAAGACAATGCAATTCTCCAAACTCTAAATTAGATCAATTCTAATACGAAACAATTAAGTTTTTGTCCGGTAGATGCAATAATTATTCTAGGAAACACATTAATGTTTTTCTAATGTAGTCTTGTCCTGAATATGTTGGACCTCATTCAGGATTTTTACATTGATCTTTTTATTATTTATTAAAGTAACTGATAAGCTCATTTTTTTTTATTTTCCCGGCTTCTCGTGGATCTAGTTCCAACATTTATCGTTCGCCAGCGTAGAGTAATGAGTTGTCACGCGTCACCAATACAAAATCCGCAATGCGTTGCTATATTTGCAACGCTAAGCCTACAGAAATGAACAATTTAGATATCATAAGCTGAAAAATGTGCAACAATAACAATTACTCGTTTGGACTTTCTACCCGAATTTGTATAAAATTGGTGTCTCTAAAACTTCAATATAAAATATGCATTTTCTTTGAATCTTTGGAGATTTTAATAATCCGAAAAACCTGAAAAAATACACATTAATAATCAGGATGAGACACAACTAACGTAATAACATAAATGTGGTCAACTGGAGACTTTGATATAAAATCGGCAATTTTATGTTTTCCGATTTGCTTAAAAATCGATTTTGCAACCAAAAATTTTGAAAAAAATCTCAGTCGAGTATGCTATTAGGTAGAATATTCATGAATTTTTTCATAATTTTCTGCTGAACATGACGTGACTAAAAATCAATTTGGATGGGCACTTTTGACCATCTTATTCGGGAATACCTACTGGAAACATTATTTAAAAAATACGTTAAGTTTCTCTTCGATATCTTTTTTAGATCAAAAATCATAGCAAAATGTGCGCAGTGCCGCTCCGCGCCGTACCAGGATTCAAATGCGCGCTGTCTCCAGATTCCGACTTTCCGACTCATGTTTCCGAAACTTCACTGGCGTAGAGGGCGTCAGAAATCGAGTTTGTTGTCGGTATTTCAGATCGTGAGACACTTTATTCACAAGAAATTTAAACTTACTAATTTATTAATTACTTCTTATAATAGTATGAATGCATTTTAGATAAATGTCCTACTTTTAGCCATTTTGAATGATAGAAATCTGTAATAGAGCGACAAATATTTGAAAAAATTCTTTTCTTGATAAAGATGGCGCTTTTACCTCTCAATCCCTATCCCTGTCATCCACTCACATCCACTGTCATCTGCTACAGGTTGAACTGGTGGCATACGTGTACATATTCTGTACATTATTGTAGTTTAAATAAATTAGAGTATGTCCACGAGGTGAATTATAATAAAACATAACAATGGATGAATATGTGAAGCCATTAACAAGTCGCGATGTTGATTCCGAATTTCTGGGCATATTGGTTGCGGTGATAGCGGTTATTATAACCATAGGTAACGCACATATTTTTGCGGATCACGATTATATCAATATGTTGTACAAGATTGAAAAATATTGACTGCATTCTCTAAAATACAATGATTAAGTTCGATTCTATCATAGAATTGCTAATAACTAGTTGGAAGATAGACATAACCTAAAATATTCTAATAAATGTTTTTTCCTATTTGTTCCTGTGTTTAGTATTGTTTATCATATGGCGCAGAAGTAAATCTATAGGAAATAGGATACTTCTAACTGGTCTCAGCGATGCTGGCAAAACACTGATATTTTCACGTTTAGTGTGCTCCAAATTTGTTAAAACTTACACATCTGCAAAGGAGAATGTGGAAGATCTTGTAATTAATAATGTAAGTATTGGCAGTTTATAGCAAGAAGTATCAACATCATAATCCTTCATTGCCATTTGTACATCTAGCGTACCCTGAAGCTGGTTGATATTCCTGGACACGAGCGTTTGCGCTACAAATACTTTAATCAATTCAAATCATCTGCAAAAGTAGTCATCTACGTAATCGATTCAGTCTCCTTCCAAAAGGATATTCGTGATGTAGCAGAGTAAGTATATACAGTCAACGTTATATCCTCTAATACTCTAACAGAAGAGTGATTAAAGAACTTGTTCATTTTCAGGTACTTGTACAATATACTGTCGGACCCATCTATGCAAAAGAAATCTGTGCTTATATTATGCAATAAACAGGACCAAACGATGGCGAAGGGTTCTTCTGTCATCAAAACTTTATTAGAAAAAGAAATGAATCTATTACGTATGACAAAGACAAATCAGTTGCAAGCTACAGACGCATCATCCGCAAATTTCTTCCTTGGCAAAGAAGGAAAAGATTTTGAATTTGCCCAGCTGGATACGCACATGGATTTTGCGGAATGCAACGCGTTTAATAAAGATCCTGACACTTCGGCTGACATTGAACAATTAAATTCTTGGTTAAAAAAGATTGCTTAAAAAGTTGTACTTGTTTTTCGAAATAAATTATTTGTTTTTAATTTGGTAAAGGAGTTTTTGGATCTTAAGTCTGTGGTCTCATTGAGAACTCCTTTCTTTCAGGTGTTTCTTTTTGTATCTGAAGCTTCTATTCTATTACGTTTTCCTTCCTCCTGTTCTGTTTTTATTATCTATTCTACAAATTCTACATATAAGTTCAGTGTCTATCGATCTGGTGCCGTCGCTGCGTGACGCATTGCAATGTGCGCGCACGCTATTCGTTTACACATGTCGTAGTATAACGTGCATGCACATCCGTATGTATCTCGATAAGTTTCCAGTTGTTTACGATAACATAAATGATATTCAGAATGAAAATCGTTGAACGACAAGTTATTCGGATCGTACGAGAAAATGTGTAAGAAAAGTCAAGTTTGAAATTCACGATTGACGGGAACGGAAAGGTTCTCTGAAGAATTCATGTTTCGATTGTTGTTGGATCGTAAACAATAACTTCGGAATAATGTTTTCTTGGTGCTTGATCGCAGATAAGGAGTATAGTTATTCTCGTAAAACATATTCTATTCCTGTAGTATCGATTTTACCGGCTAAGTAGACATGCGTTTAGCGCTTCAGCGTCATAATGTCGAATGCTTTGCTCGGAAAAGTTTCCACTACAGCGTTAACATAATAGATTTCTGTACAGTCTGTATGCGTTGCTCGTCGTACACATCATAAAATGCTGCAGTTCAAGCGGAATTTCCGGAATTCACAGTGACATTTTATACACGCGTGTTTCTACGTATAACGTAAGTATACCTAGACGTTTCTGGCTTTCGCACACGTTCCTTGATATTCCGTTGCTTGCCGATATGGTATTTTATACTGATATTTACACAAAGAATTAAAGGGATGAAACGTTCAAAGTGTCTCCGTTATTCATTTCTATTGAATTCTACGGTGCAATACAGTTTTCGTGGTATCCACAGTAAGATGGACACCGTTGTTTATTATCCGAATAGAATAATTTCATTCGCGGAAAGGTTTCCTTAAACTTGTCATCGCTGCATAAAACTGGGGTTTTGTTGTCCTATCGTCCGACATGAATAAATTAAACTCAGATTACTTCCGTAAGTCGCGGGTGGGAACATCCCCACCACCGCTTTACGCAAGTACACATTACTTTAAAGGTTTCCGCCCAATCAAACGTACATAGCTCCCGAACATCCTGTACAATAGAGCCACGTTTACGAAGCACATCAAATCAATGTCAAGGTCTGACAGCTTTTTATTCTACAGCGTAGTTTTCCTGACGGGAATACGGTGACGAAAAGCGACATACAGAATTCATCGTGCTCGCGGTCACGCCGATTGCCAGTTACGATAGATTGTTTAGAAATAAGACATTAATTTGTTAATAAGAATCGATCGGTTCGTTTGAAAGTTATTATAAACACGTTTGGAGTGTCATTCGTAGTCGAGGAACACGTAAAATTTCCAAGTTCAAAGTTCCACAGTTTTATTTTGAATAACAAAGGGAAAATAAATGAGCGAGTGCGCGAAACCGAGCGAGGTGACTACGATGAGAGGGGAAACGTTGTATTCTTGTTGTTTTCAGTAAGAGTAATATGACTGCTGCCGCCGTTAAGATAGGCGATGTGCAAGCTCTGCAAACTTTAACGATTCATACGAGCGACGTGACGAGCGTTGATTTCGCTAGCGATTGTGTATTGGTGACTGGATCGGGGTAAGATTACCGTTCTATCATGCGTACTGTACTGTACATATATAATATACATATGTGTACAGTGGCGCACCCAGGGAGGAGCCAGGGGGCCAAGCTCCCCCCAAGAAAAAAATCTTTAGCTTCCGAAATTAAAAATTTTGGTTAAAAAAAAGATTACATCCTGGGTGCGCCACTGTATATGTACAATATTGAAACAATGCGCACACTTGCTGCCCGCTGTGGTAAATACGTATAGTTTGCCGGCTACTTTGATTGTTAGAGATAAACGCATTCGAGTCTGGCAATGGAGAGCGTGCAGCGGATATGTGGAAGCATGCTATTCACCTTTGATAGGTCACAAATATGGCATTACGTCGGTGAAAGTAAGCCCCCGATCGACAATGCTGGCTTCGGCTAGCATAGACGGGACAACGCTATTGTGGAACTTGCGGGTATGCTTTGACTTTGACCGTGTACGATTTTGCCACTCGTCGAATACGCTTGTCCCTTCTCTCCTCAGACGGGATTGAAAATTCACACAATGGTTCAAGTCGGTGGCGAAGCTGTTAGAGTTTGTAGATTCTCGTCGGACTCTACGTTACTCGCAACCGCCGGTGACTACGGACAGGTCTGTCTGTGGGATTTGATTCGACGCAATTTAATCAAGTAAAAAAATCTCATGTTCTTTTTGGGTAACATTTGTTTACATTTAATATACTGTGTTCGTACGCGTGTACGCATGTGCGTGCGTGCGCGCTTATGAAACGAAACGATACCTATATATGTTCACATACTGTACTGTATAGATGTTTCCAAAAGCACGACGGTGCTATACAGAGCGTATGCTTTTCGCCGGACTCGAGTTGGTTGATTACAAGTTGCACCCTTGGGGTCTTAAAATTATTTTCCACTGCCGATATTATCGACTCGTCGTGCATGTCTGATAAACAAGCAATTACCGCGTTTGCCTGGATAGACGATGCTCATGATTTAGGTGTCGTTTCTTGCGATTTTTCGACTTCTCAAGAAGTTACAAGTACGTAAACGATACGATATCTTCCTACCTACCTGCTCACCTAATTACCTATCTATACCTACCCCTACATGCTACAATACTATATATACCTACTTTTAAATATGTAGCTATCTATGCGGTACTTATACTGTATATTAGTCGTTAAAATCACGTTGAAATCGATACGGAATCGGTAATGTAATCGTTGCGTTCTTCGTACGCAGGCACTGAACCATTCACAAAGCTGTATCATCTGGTCACATGTGGGAACGATCACTGCGTGAAATTATGGGAGGTGACAGTGATACAAGCAAAGGGTCAAGCTCAAGCGTTCACTGCCAATATAAACATCTGCAAAATCCTGGAGAAGCATAGTAGTGCCTTGACTTGCGTTCGTTTCAACTCAAACGGATTATACGTGGTCAGCAGTGGCCTTGACAAAACAGCGGTGATATGGGAAACGGTAGGTTTCACTGAATCGTAATAATTCGCAAAACAACTGAGACAATTTTCATTTCCAGAACACGGGTAAAGTAGTGGCGATATTGTCGGGGCACAATAGATATTTGGCATGCTGCGCGTTCTCGAGAGACGGACATTTAGTTGCGACAGGTAGTACCGACACTATTTACTTGATTCGCCTAAACGAACAACTATATTTTTTACACGTGTAATGATTGTTACAATAATATCTACATGTATACGTATCGCAGGGTCCAACGACAAGTCGGTGATCGTTTGGGATTTAACGGGAACTTTGTCTCTCGACTCGGAACTCTCGCGATGCTCCGTGTCCGCGGCATTGCCGATGATGGACCATGAAAAGGTACAGATGCAAAATCATTAGAAGATAGTACATACTTACACGCAACCCGGTCTTTGTTCCGTAGAGCGAGATGCACGAACAAGATGTGATGAAAAATGCAGAGACGTCGGTCAACGACGTGAAACTTATCCAAAGATTAGAAGACCACAGTGGCGTGATAAACAGCGTAGCTTGTTATGGGAATCACCTTATCGCTTCCGGATCGGGGTTAGTCGTCACGAATTCATTGGAAGGAACTGTGTCATATGCAATTGTTTTCGTATAAACTTGATCCTCTGATGGTTCCCTGATGCAGGGACAAGCTGGTACGCGTGTGGAGCATCGAAACCGACGAGGAAGTGGAAGATTGCGACGACCCTGTAATCAAATGTCAAGAGAAACCATACAGTCCATTGGATACTCACAAGTATAGTATAAATCATGTGGAATTCAGTCCCTGCGGTACTATGCTTGCGTCTTGTTCCTTAGACGGTACCGCTATCATCTGGAATACGGAGGTACATAATACCCGCGTGTATCTAATACATATTGTAGACTAGATGAACATATATGTGTGCAAGTACGTATGCGTGCATGCTCAATTTCTCTGTAAATTTTTCGTTCTTGACTACAATGGACGCTGCCGTAGAACGGGTGCCAAGCGAAATCCTCCTTCGTAAACTCGGGTTACGGTATTCGTGTCTGTCGATGGTCACCGGATGGATCCAAACTTGCCACAGCAGGAGACGACGAAAGAGCGACGTTATGGGATGTGAACGAGATGGTGGAACTTCGGTATTTCGATCGTATTTCTAGCTACGTTTTATATGTCTGTGTTTGTTCAATGACACATGTAAAAATTATCAAAACTGTGATGACACAGAATTTTTAGAGGTCATTCCGATGCAGTGAACGCAATCGCCTTCACGCACGATTCTCGTTATTTGGTCACGGCTTGCAACGAAGGAACTTGGAGATTATTCGATACCATGGACGATAAGGGCGGTAACGTAGCTTTGATGATCTGCGAGGAAGCGCACGACTTGGGCGTTCAAGGTTGTGATTTTAGTCCAACATGCAATTTTAGCTTTATCGGTAAGCGACTCGAAGTTTAACAAAATACGTATCGTTGTATCGTTCACTACATATTGATCGTACATTACTTTTGGGAAGCAGGTAGAAGATTGACGGACGATGGTAGACAATCTTATTTATTAGCAACGAGCGGCAACGACTCGTTGGTCAAGTTATGGCAAATTACAGTGCCTAAAGATAGCGAGACGCCCGCGACAGGAAGCGGTAGTGCCGGATGTAACGATTCGGATGGCCAGATTAAACAGAAAAGGGTTTTGACTGGACACGGTGGTAACGTGACGTGCGTTCAATTTTCTCCGATTCAAGGTGAAATGCTAGGAAGCGTAGCAACGGATAGAACAGCTCGTATTTGGAGTATAGTGAGTACTCGCGGATTTTCGCACATCTACTTGACCTAACTCATATGAAATAAGATGATACGCTACGTGTATGCGATTTTAGTACTCTGGAGATTGCTTGTACGTGTTGGAAGAACACGAGAGCCTCGTAACTTCTTGTGCATTTTCCGAGAACATGTCACTTTTCATTACAGGTGAACGCGTTCAAGTTTATCTCATACGTATCGGTCTCGTAGTTTCAATAGTCGCTAACCAGGTCTTTTAACGAACAGGTGCGCTGGACAAAACTATTCTAATCTGGAAAATACCCCAGCAGCTAATCTCGCAGAACATCTTGATCGATAATTTGAAGCGAAACAGGAAACAGGTAGAGAATACGTTTTTTTCTTTCTGATGACAATGTGCGACAGTGAAATTCATAAAAAATTGCTAACGCTATGAAACTTATATTTAATGCGCCAGGTTGCAGACTGGAGGGTTGACGACACTTTAAAATGGCTGCAAGAAATAGGATTGTCAGCGTTGGCAAAGAGAGCCCGCGTATCGTCTCTGACTGGTCGTCGACTGCTCACCGTGTCGGACAAACAGTTAGCGCGAATTCTACAAATCGAACAGGACGAGGAAGTACGGCAAAGGATATCGCGATTTATCGTGATGTACAGGCTGATTCTGGGAACTGAGACTTATTCTTTAATGCAACCCAATTTTTTTGTTAAACCAATCGCGCGATCCCTTTTATTATCCTATGTATAAAAGTACTAACCCAAGGTCATATTAATACTTTACGGGATATTTGACATTTTGTGTTCCCAGTTCCCAAAATCACCCTGTATAATAATAATAGTACCTTCATCATTCTAATGTGCATATTTATCTTTTTAGACAGCCGATGTGTTTAAAACTCAACTATATTGGTTGAAACAGGAAGAAAGCAATGTCGTAGAAGGCTCCATAGACGACACTGAAATACCTCATGAATTTTTATGTCCCATCACGCATGAAATAATGAAGGAACCTGTTCGATGCTCCGGTATGAGATATATTACATTGTATACAATTAT
This sequence comes from Lasioglossum malachurum, assembly GCA_028455605.1. Lineage (NCBI taxonomy): Eukaryota > Metazoa > Arthropoda > Insecta > Hymenoptera > Halictidae > Lasioglossum > Lasioglossum malachurum. The sequence goes on from CM052319.1 coordinate 21,615,039, forward strand.
TACAACATGTATAACATCGCAACATCGTGTGATAATTTTCTCGTTTTCTCAGATGGTTTCACGTATGAGAGGGCAGCGATAAACGAATGGTTTTTATGTGGAAAATATACAAGCCCTATGACCAATAAATCTCTGCAAGACACTTCGTTCGTACCGAACGTTGAACTGAGAAATATGATATATACTTTTCTTCATGGGAAGCGGCCAGAAACAGAAACTTGAGAGACCAATGCTTATAGTAGTTTGCAGGTTACATATTAGAGCACCGTACGAATTTTTCAAGAGTCGATGAAAAACATTTTCTTCTATCGCTATTTGATATTTCAAAATTTCGATATTTCCGCACAAGAAGTTTTGCACTTGAAATGGTGAAGGGTACGGAAAAAATATTTTATTTACACGAGTATAAACGTATGCACTGCGCACACGTGATTCCATGAAAAGGACCAACATCGTTACGCAAATATACGCACAAAGAATCGTTGATGGACACAATGATCCAACTTTAATCGTTTCAGGTTGAAAATATTTCTCTCAAAGTCGTTCGAGTGAATTAATTCTATACATTTTTCCATAATCGTATGAACGTATGATGACTTGATATACACGATCGAAACTTGATGGCACTATTTCTAGAAGTAGATCTTATGAAATTCTAAACCAGTTGATTACTGTTTCTACGAGTACAACTATATCTACTGTTACGTATATATGTATACTTTAACTTGATGCATTTTTAAAATAATGAGAATAATCGTTTGTCGCAAGGAACACGATACATCGTTGTATGTATGGCAACAAAAAAATGCTGTACAAATTTCGATATTATATTATATCCATACATATATGTATTTGCTATATGTATAATATATAATACAATGTTTTACCCTCTGATTTTTCGATTGCAATGATTTGACTTCATTCACGCCGTGATCATGATTTTTTAGTCTAGAGTCAATTTACTCACCGTCATCCTAATTCTTCATCGCGATTGAATTAGCCCTTTTTTTAAATACACAAAAATATCTGCATATAACTTAATGTATATAACATAATAAATATTCAATTCTTCCGTGAAATGAATTCTTGATTCCTGAATTCTTCTGTGAAAAATGACAGTGATTGGGAACGAACGTGATCCAATGTGATCGAAGCACAGCACAAGTGACAAGTGATTCAAAAGTTCACGCCATCCCTAGGTGACAGCTGACAGCCCTGAACAGAGAGGATATGAGAGTGCTCACGCCCGGGTCTGAGTTGCCACCACTTTTTGGCACGCTCACGCTTAGCACGGAACAGCTCCTATGCGTACGGTAGAGCCCACTTTTA